>CALSBV010010748.1:2609749-2651212 GCA_943590825.1 Bovichtus diacanthus
AGACATCCCATCTGACTGAGTTGAGGCGTCGCCCTAATAACGGTGACGTGAGAGTTTTGGCTTTCCATCTATTGTTTTGTCTCAATGCTGGCTTAAGTACACACAGCTGAGCTTCTTTGTATATGAAATGTTTCAGAAGAATGATGTACATGTGTTTTGTCCTTTCGCGTGCTGACAGATTCTAATTTAAGCGTTAAAATACAAGTTGCATGTCGGTTGTTGATCTTGTAGCACAATATCTTCCCTGTGGTCCACCGCAAAACGGATTAAAAGACACACATTTCCACAATCACCCCAAATTTCACAAATGCATGACAATAAGCAACATGTGTTCAGTCTTAAAAAGTCGACGACAACCATGTATTTTCAGAGTGCACATCAGCCGGAGTAGAAAATAACAGAACTGTGTCACATTTAAGGCCAAGACAATTGTATTGAGACAGTTAAATTAGCTGCAGTGTGACTGTGGGTAAAGACTCTACATTTTACTTTTGACATAATTAGACATAATTGCATGGCATAACTTTAAAGTCAGTTTTCAGCTTTTGGACACTCACCTTCGTGAGGTTCAAACCAGTGGCTTCTGAATTATAGGACAGGCTCTGCTTCTCGCCTACCTCTGTGCTGCAGCTTATTACTGTCATTCAGTGAAAAACTGTGATTTAATTGACATACTCGCCAGTAAGGGAGTCCATCCACCCCCAGCAGGTGCCAAACTGGGTTACCGCAGAGAGTGAAAAACAGGGGTGTACCGTGTCAACCGCTCGATAATCACAGCAGTCAGGGGGAAAAACCTCAAGCATGGTAGCCGTGAACATTTCCATATGTTATTATGGTGGGGGAACGTTGTAGTTTTTTATTAGAGACATGTGTTTAACTCGTGCCCTCTGACACTCTGTACTGCTGCATCGAAAAAGTCAGATCACAGTGTAGCACTCTCCTCCCAACTGTGTTTCTCTAACACTGCTGTAATCTGTTCCAGTCTTGGGAGCAATTGTGTGTTTATGTGCTGAAGCATGCGTTTTTAGTTAGATTTTCTTTTGCCGTTGCAAAAGAACTGACTGCTATTGACTGCTATCGATATGTTTAATGTTCACAAATGTGCTCAGAATTGTGCGCTCCCCATCTGGTCGTTAACAACCTTATATCCCGTTCTAGATACGGAGCCCCCGGTGATTGACAGGTGCAGGTCGCCGCCCACAGTCCAGGCCACAGACACAGAGACGGCGGTCGTTTGGGTGGTGCCGCAGTTTTCCGACAACTCAGGTATGTCTGGTTGCCGTTCTCAGACGGCAGCTCCGGAGATGGTTTATTCTTTTGCTCCTCTGTTCCACCCTGCTCCACCCTCTTCCTCCACTGATGATGGTTAAACAGGATCTTTTCCGTTTGGTGACTGGAAAAAGGGGATCAGGAGAGGGCTTTGTGTGTGCGTGTGTGTCTCTGTGTGTCTGTGTGTGTGATTAATCTTGGGAAACACAGGACATATGGTCCAATGGTGAAAGGATGGATCGTAATTGTGTGCACGGATGTCTCGTGTGCATCTGAGAGAGAGAATAGGACTTGTGGACAGATGAAGTTGTTACAGTGTCTGTTAATGTCATTAATGTTCAAACAGACGGATTCTACATAGAAAAGCAGGTGTTTTTGCTCCTTTTTCCAACCATTTTTCACACAGTCATTTGTACAATTATGTGAACGCACACAGTACTTGACTCAGAGTTGTTTTCTTAATCAGAGTGCTGAAGACGCGTGATTCACAGGCGTAAACTCAATCTGTAGAAATGCATCATAATTCATAAGCTTATGCTATGTTAATGTATATGCAAAATCATTATCTTTAAAGTGACATGTATATAGAGTGGTTGGATAAATAAGATGGAGTTAAAGCTACACTACTTTGGTCTGAAACACAGTGAAATAAAATCAAAATACACAAGTAAAGTACCTCAGTACTTATCTGAAGTGGTATATACTATGTACAGTGCTTAGTTACTTCCTCCTTCAGCACTTGCCTGTAAATGTAGACCACAAATACCTGACTCAGATAGTGCCAGACGACCTTGAGGTGCCCGGGACGAAACACCGGCACGACTTCCTTCCACTACACATTCTTACAGTGGCATCGTGTGGCTACTTCTTTTCAAATAACTATATTCATACTAAATAAGTAGGCAATAATAAACATGTGAAGGCAGATGTTTATAGAGTAGCGGTCATTAAAATTGGCACAGTTATCTCAGGTTTGACTGCCGCCACATTTGGCGACTGAATCAAAGGTTTGAACCAGTTGAAGTGTTAACAAATTATGTCCTCCAAGTTATTTCATCTCAAAATACCACATAGCAATCACTTTTATCATGCACAATGAAACAAACTGGTGCTCTTCTTCTTGTTCAAGGGCAGTTCAAGAGGTCAGAAGGTAAATACTGGCTGTTTAGGATTTAGTACGCAACCCGTTCGCCTCTCTGTTCAGCCTGCTGTGCTCACTACGTTGCTACAATGCAGACTGATCCTGCTATAAAGGACTGCATCACGACCACTCTGCCAAATAGACGAAATATCGTAGAGCTGGCTGACTTTCTCCTGGCAATCTCTCTGTACCCAAACAGCCGTGGTGGTGACAGACAACAAACCAGACTTCTCCAGCCCACAGCCGGGCCCATGTAATTCACTGGCTCTGGCTCCATATACACACGCACATGAATAACACTAACACCGCTCAGACATGTGTTTGTGTGTGTACAGAAAGTGTAGGCAGGCATGGACGCATACACAAACACAGGCCTCCAAGTTCTCTTTCGAGAGGCCCAGCGGGCTCGCTCCCCACCTGTCTGCCGAGGTGCACCCCCATCAAACACACACTCGTCTCACACACATACACTGTAATAACAGGTTGCTGCGGCTGCTCCGGGCCGCACGACGTCAGCCTAGCGCTGCTTCGACGTCAGTGTTTTGTTTTTCCAGGCCCACACCCTGATGCCAGCGCTATATATAGTTGCGACTTGGTAGACACACGCATATACACACTTACAAACACACACACACAGGCTATATATAAGGGGAGACACCAGACTCCAGCAGGCCAGACGTGTGTCAGCCCTGTCCGAAACGATTTTGCTACCCTTAATGGAGTTGGAGGGAAACAAAAGGTCAATCATTCAGTTTTCCTACATTTCTTTTTGATTATTAAAATCTTGTCTGTGTCACACTCAGACACTCCTCATCACCGCTGTCTCTCCCGAGGCTCTATCCATCACTCTCTTCACATTCAGTTTTTTTTAAGCGCACCAGACTATAGCAATTTTCCATCTCTCCATCTCTGCTGCCGTGTAATGCCCAGACACATAATTCCCAAGTCAATCATTGTTTAACATAACTTCTATGGTTTACTAAGAGTGACTCATTTAGTCCTGGAAAATGGAGCAAGAGCAAGACTGCCCTCTGCAGGTTAACTGGAGTAACACTTTTGACTTCAGAACAGGAAAAAACTTTTTTTTCTAAAAGCTGTGCAATCTTCAAGGTGCATATTTAATCTTGGAAATAATTGTTGTTTTTGTTGCTTTGGATAGTCGTCCACCTACTCTTTTGCAGGACATCCATATAATGGAACAATATCAATGTCTAGTAACAATATGTGCAAACATGTGATAGTATATGATCTGCACAAGTTAAATGATATTGAATAGGTAGTTTGTCTCAATACCCAGAAAGTGAACATTACAATAGGTTTAACCAGTTAATTATATTGACTTATTGACTGTCACTAGCCAATAAGAAATAACGATTAAGATATAAAAAACTAAAATGTTCATCATGTGCTACAAGTATGTGTAATATTATTCTGATGATGTTGTTTTCCAGTCAGAACATAGTTGTTTGAAATGTACTGTATGTCTCTAATCAACACTTTTGTAATGTGTGTTCCTCTCTCAGGTGGTCGCCTCACGGTGGCCAGTAGCCACACTCCAGGCTCTCTGTTCCCAGTAGGAGAAACTCTGGTCCAGTACACAGCTACTGATGCGGCAGGAAACAGCCGCACCTGCAACATCACGGTCACTGTGCAAGGTACAGAGCTGGCAGACAACATCAGGGCTCTTGAAATGGCTTTGACAATGACAAATATTGTGCTGCAACATGACCAAACCATAGAGGTATCACATATCTGTGTGTGTGCCCAGGGACGACCTGTGACCAGCCGTATGTCCCAGTGAATGGAGAGTTCATCTGCTCTGAAGAAGAGGAGGGCGTTAACTGCACTCTTCATTGTAAAGACGGCTACAGCTTCACTCAGGACGCAGTGCACAGCTACTTATGTGCTTACAACGGAGTGTGGGAGCCGCCCTACTCTCCAGACAGACCAGACTGCTCATGTAAGCGTGTCACTTATCTTTGAAATATTCACTTATCTAATGTGTGCACCTCGGTACTCCTCATTACTGCAGTGTATATAAATACCTGTGTGTGCACATCATTCTTGGACACATGCAGAATTTTTAGGACTGTGCTGTATAAATTATTTGTTTTTTCCAGTGAACCGAGTAGCAAACAACGGGTTTAAACCCTTTGAGATGCTGTTCAAAGCATCTCGCTGTGACGACGTGGACCTGGTCAAGTCATTTACTGGGGAGTTCAACACCAAACTGGGAGGCATGGTGAGGATATATACACACACGTACACGCTGATCTGCTGTAAATCAACTCTGAAATACATGTTGCTTTTCTCCTTCTTCTCCGCAGCTCCCCAACATTTGTAGCAGCGGTGATGTCATCTGCAAGCTGGAGGTGATGTCAAAGGGTCACTGTCTCGAGTACAACTACGACTACGAGAACGGATTTTCCATCGGTAGGATTTACGTGTACAAAATGCACCATCACTAAGCATCCCGCACACTGTATATTTTAATGGATGCGTCATATTAGCTCATTATTCTTTACTTTCCCTTGCTAATATGTATCAGCACCAGGGGGTTGGAGCAACAGCTGGGCTCCTCAAGGCGCCCAGGACTACGCCTACTTTGAGTCGGGCTTTGCCACAGGCACCCGGCAGCTCCCCAGGCAGCAGCAAGACAGCAGCATGCAACCCCACCACCGCGCTAAGAGGCATCGGAAAATCACAGGACCCACCAGAGACCAAAAGATCCAGATCTTTTTCAACATCACAGGTAAATTAAATGTGATTTGCTGTGTTTTTTATATTTAATACCATCAGTTGTTAGTTATCAGTCCTTTAAACTTTGTCCATTCTCCCAGCAAGCATCCCTCTGCCCTTGTCGAGGAACGACTCAATAGAGGTGGCCAATCAGAAGAGACTCCTGCGGACCCTGGAGCAACTGACCAATCGTCTGAAGCGAACGCTGGCCAAGCAGCCGCTGTCCAGTTTCCACGTGTCCTCGGAGATGATTGTAGCCGATCCCAAATCTCTCGAGAGCAAGAGGCCCTCTCTGTTCTGCAGGCCGGGCTCAGTGCTCAAAGGCAGGATGTGCGGTGAGTGACAGCAGGACACACCCACCTAAACTCACCTAATCACCGAAATACCTGGGATTTTAAGAAAATCTAATACTGCTATAAAAGTTCTATGTTCATCAGTCAATCCCTAATTGTGTGTGCTGTTGCAGTCCAATGTCCGGTGGGAACATACTTCTCTCTGGAATATAACGAGTGTGAGAGCTGCTGGCTGGGCTCCTACCAGGACCAGGAGGGTCAGCTGGAGTGTAAGTCCTGCCCCGAGGGAACCTCCACGGCCTACCTGCACTCCCGCAGCAACGCTGAGTGCAAAGGTATGATCGTTAACACAGCCAGACCTCAGCGTTACTGAAAGACAAACTGCATTTGCAAATAACTAAGATATCTGGTACATTGTAATAATAAATATGTATAAGAATCGTCTCTTACTGATTTAATCTTACTGTTTTGGTTCGAGTATCCTGCTCATTTGGCAGCACACGCAGGATACAATGATTACAAATGAGTCACAAATAGTGTTTCATTTTCATACTGATGGTGTTTTGATGTTTTTTCTGTGTTTTGCTCCTGATGTGGTGATTGGCATGTGTCTGCAGGGCAGTGTAAGCCTGGTAGTAACTCTCTGAATGGGTTGGAGATCTGCGAGTCATGCCCGCTGGGTCACTTCCAGCCCGGTTTTGGCGCCAGGGAGTGTCTCGTCTGTCCTGATGAGACCTCAACTGTCACCAGAGGAGCAGTGGACGAGATCGAGTGTGGAGGTGATGCAGTGTGACAGTGTGGAGTGCACTCCCTTAATGTCGTATCAACTCAAGCCTATTTTAACTTTGAAAAGCCTTGATCATTCTTAAGTTATTTAAAACGCTGCTAGGTAACAAAAACAAATATAATTCTAGCCTCTACACAAAAATATGCCTGTTAGTATTTGCCATTCATGTGCAATTCAATCAGAAAGGGCAATTCTGACTTGGAAATTCCATATAATTGCCCTTTAAAGTTGGATGATAAATCTGGAAACTGTGAACATTCCTGCTACCTGAATTTACCAGTTAAATTACAAAAAATAGGAGCTTCCAGATATTGGACTTTTCAACCTTCAAATGTTACTGTAAAAAAAAAAAATAATAATAATGTTTGGTGATTGTGCTCCATTATATTCTCAATTTATTTTCAAATGTTCTGGTGCTCCTCTCCTCTGATCTCCTCTGCTCTCCACTCCTGCAGTCCCCTGTCCGGCAGGACATTTCTCCCGTACCGGTCTGGTTCCCTGTTACCCGTGTCCCAGAGATTACTACCAGCCTGAACACGGCCGCTCCTACTGCCTCTCCTGTCCCTTCTATGGAACCACCACCGTCACCGGGGCAAACACCATACAGCACTGCTCCAGTAAGTGACCAGAAAAAAGGCTTTTCAAGTCAGCGCCGCACAAATACACACACCTCCATTTTAATTGTTTTGTTGTGCTTTGGGGAATCTACAAAGATTTTAGTTTTTTCTATTTGAATTGGTTACAAAATGAAATCTCTGTAACTGTCCTGTAGTATCTTCAGACAAAAAGCAATGAAATGCAGACGATTTCTTCGACCAGCCTTCAGGTCTGGCTGATGATTTCAGTGACAGATATGTTTAGATTACACATACTGTACTTTTTTTGCGTTTATTTTATTAGAGCTGGTAGAGGTAGGCAGGATCTGTAGGTGTCTGCATTGCCTACATAAAAATGGATTGGGACCAAGATTATCTTGTTTTACAATATTGTCCCAATAATTACTGAATTAGGATGGATGGGGGGGTGATCTAAACAATATTAAAGCATTATTTAATGCCTAAAAAGCTTCATTGGAAACTTTTTAACTCATTTAAATGAAAGCTTTGTTGATAAATATGCGAAGCTGTTAATAATACATTTGTATAGATGCACTTTGCTTAACCAAGACATTTTAAAGCCATCATGCAACTGTGAAAAAAATGATCCACTCCCCTAAAAGAAGAAACGCTTAGAGCACAGCACGACTTAGTTATGCAATACTGCTGCATCTTTTTATTTAAACAGTTTCACACACAGGACTTTTAGCAGCATGTTTGATTAGTCATCACCATTCAAATCATGTCAGATTACACTTTTTCTTTTTCTTTTACAATATCAGATCAAGTGATTTTGGCCAGTATCAGGCCGACACTGAGGATCTGTTCGCCGCATCCCTAACTAAAACTGCACATTCCTTGTTTGTTCCACAAACTAGCTCCAGTTGAAATTAAGCAGACATATGCAGATGTTGGCAAATGCAGATTATTCACACAGCAGTTGTTGTTTTAACACCATTCTGCTGTGTTGAGTTGGCATGTAAAATGACCTATGATACATTTCTGCAGGACATGCCAAGTGAAGTCAGCAGAGACCAAATTATATGGAACTGTTCAGTGTCAGCCGCTCTGTGTGACGGCTCTTCTACAGTTTCAAAACTTGCTGCCATCGCTCCAGTTGTGTGCTGTCTGATCTGTGTTGTGACAGCTCAATCCAATTGGAAAAAGAATTACTGCACGGGTCGGGGGGGGGGGGGAGAAATGGAAATAAAATGACTTTTATTGCTATTGGAAATGAGTAACACTGCATGCCTGAAGTGTGGGAATGAACAGTGGTTAGGACGAGCTGCCAGTTTTCAATAAGAATACAGGCTTTTGTTCAGACAGATCACAACCGTCTGTGAGTCTGGTAGCAAGAGGAAAGATCCTTGCTCTGTTTTTCCAACTCGTCTGAGCTTACATTGCCTGTTTTTTCTCTGGGTGTCATCATCAGGTTTTGGCTCAAGTTTTCTTCCAAAAGAGGAGAGTGTAACCGCAGCTCCAGAGGTGGAGGTCAGTGAGGACTACCAAGCAAGCAGTCAGGTTAGTCGTCTTTATCTTGGCCTCACTTACGTTATGTCTAAAAATGAACATTTTACTATCATTATGGGTCTCAAATGTCCAAAATCTATTACACATGTCATAGATACACATAAGCAAAATGACTTCAACTGACCCGGTGATGATGACAGCAGTACCTCTTAATAATACATTTATTGTAAACTTAATTGCTAATTAAAGTTGTTAAATTACATTGATGTTAATATTTTTTTTCTACTCTACCCAAAGTTTTCGTATAGATAAACAATATCTAACTGATATTCATACAAGAGGATGAATTTGTGTCATCATCTGTCCGGCGATTACAGCTTATAACTCAAAATTTCAGCATTCCCGTTACGCAATGAGGCCAATAATGGCAACATCATTGAGGGAAAAAAAGTTATTGGACAGACATTTTATGATAAATCTGTAAAATCAAGATCAGAAGAATAACTGCAGGACTCAATGGACAAAGTTCAAAGCTGCCTGCAAATGTCCAGCTACTTTTAAAGTATTAATATAGAGTTGTATAACATTTATCGAGAGAAACTGAACCAGAACATAAAGTGCAGATCAAATAATAAACGATGCAGTAAAAATGACATATTTAACAATACAAAGAAACAAACAAAGAACAAACCACAAAAACATACTTGTTGGTCACCCAGCAATAATCAAAGACAAAAACATGACGGACTGATCTGATTGGCTCTTCCTGCAGGTTTTCCACGAGTGCTTCCTGAATCCCTGTCAAAATAAGGGGACATGTGAGGAAGTCGGGGCGGGATACGTCTGCACCTGCATGGCTGGGTTCACAGGTAAACCACCAGTCTGAGCGTTTATGTAGTAACAACTTTCATGGACAAGGGCGACTTTTAAGCATTCAACAGCAGGAATAAGATGATCATTCATGGTTTGTACGTTATATAGGGTCCTATCATTGCTATGTGGACAATACCAGCTGTAACTCTGGCTTGAGCGTTGACATTTGTTGCAACCGCACTTGTGTTGTATGTGACTTTGTTATGACGAGTGTTTGACAGCGCCTCTGATATTTCTCTCCCAGGTGCCAAGTGTGAGATTGACATAGATGAGTGTGACTCTACTCCATGCCAGAATGGAGGCCTGTGTAAGGACGGGATGGGAGACTTCCAGTGTCAGTGCAAGCCTGGCTTTTTAGGTAAGGGAACATTGAGGAAATAAAGGCTTTATCAGCCAAACATGCAAAGTTTTAATCACAGACACAGACCCATCTCTGTTTGACTCTTCACTTTTGGCCCCATTTGTCTCAGGCTTTCTGTGTGAGGCGGAGGTGAACGAGTGTATCTCCTCTCCCTGTCTGAATGAAGGTGTGTGTGTGGACGAGGTCAACAAGTTCACCTGCAGTTGTGCCGGCGGCTTCACAGGTTAGATGACAGGACTACTATTACTAGTATCTACTATTTCTGTATGTATACGTATATATAATATTTAAGTTATTGATTTGAAAAAGCAGCTGTTTTCTTTCTTGTCTTGTCACGTTTCCACAGGCTCTCGTTGTGAGCTGGAAATAAACGAGTGCCTCTCCAGCCCCTGTCTGAACGAAGGTGCGTGTGACGACTTGACGGGTGGCTACACTTGTAATTGTGCCGTTGGCTTCTCGGGGGATCGCTGCGAGGTCAACGTTGATGAATGTTACAGCGCCCCCTGTCTGAATGGAGGCTTGTGTCTGGATGCTGTTAACAATTTCAGGTAATAACTATTGTGATGAGAAGAAGCGGCTCTTTGCATTTATAACACCCTAATAGTTCTCTTTGTTTTAGGAACTGTGCTTCAATGTTGAAGCATGTTTCTGTTTTCATCTTAAAATCGGCTTTAAAATGATCATTTCACATCCATTTTTTTCAATGAACCATTGAAAACCTTGTGTGTCGATGTGCTTCATGATGCGTTAACCTGTGAGTGGTGTTGTACGTGTCTTCCTCCCCTCTCCCAGGTGTCAGTGTGTGGAGGGTTACCATGGCCGCCTGTGTGAGGTGGACGTGGACGAGTGCGATCCCAACCCCTGTGTGAACGGGGCCAGCTGCCTGGATGGTCTGGGCTCCTACACCTGTCGCTGCCTCCCTGGGTTCAACGGAACCAGGTGTGAGACAGGTACTATAGGACAGATGACACATCACCATGGCAACCCTAGAGGACGAAAAGAGACATTTAGTATTTTTATACACTGTATTATTTTTCGATAAAAGGACGAGAACAGTCATGTAAAAAAAAGAAAAGCTAAAGCAGTAACGGCAATAATTGAATCAAACAAATAGTTTTATTCACTTTATACATGTCAATGCTTTTCTGTCCTATCAGAGATGTCCCCTGCCTTCAACCTGGACTTCGAGGTGTCCGGTATCCATGGTTACGTAATGATGGATGGAGGGATGCCGGCGCTGACAGAGATCACCTGCACCTTTTGGATGAGGTCATCGGACACCACCAATTATGGCACTCCTGTGTCCTACGCTGTGGAGGGCAGCGACAACGCTTTCCTTCTCATAGACTACAACGGGTCAGTGATGCGCTCAGAGCTAAGAGAACATAAATGCACCTGTTTTATTTCAACTGAGCGTATTCAATAATTATCCTGTTTCCCTCTTTTTTTTCGTTTGTATCTTTCCTTTTAAAGGAATAAAAAAGTACCTTTATGCTTAGTTATTTACCTCTCCTAAGGCTTTCTTTCTTTGGTATTAAATCCTCTCTCACTATTTTCCCTCCCTCCCTCCAGGTGGGTGCTGTATGTGAATGGTAAGGAGCGGATCACTGACTGTCCCGCAGTGAACACGGGTCAGTGGTACCACATTGGGGTGTCCTGGAGGAGCTGGGACGGTGACTGGAGAATCTACATCAACGGGAGGCCCTCAGACGGAGGCAAAGGCCTGTCAGTCGGCACCACTATCCCAGGTGTAGTGCTCTCCTCGACCTCGTCACCTTTCTGCCAGAGCAGTACTTTTTAATATTCAGTAATAATGAGCTTAGTTTCTTCAGTAAAACAATGTTGTACGTCTTTGTTTCAGAACAAATCTACAGTGTATAAGATGTTCATATTCTTTTATATAAACCCAGTAACCTCGTAGACATAGAGAATCATTTCTCAGTGGGTTGTGGTTAACCTCTGACCTTTACCATGTGTCCTGCAGGTGGTGGGGCGCTGGTATTAGGGCAGGATCAGGATCAGAGGGGCGAGGGCTTCAACCCAGTCGAATCCTTTGTCGGCTCCATCAGCCAGCTCAACATCTGGGATCGTGTTCTCACACCTCAACAGGTAGATACAGTAGTAACTGGTGTTTCTGCTCAAATATATTTGACCCAATATCCATGAAACCAGTTACTTTAACATGTAACACCTTCATAAAACAGGAACATGTATGTGATTCTATTTATGTTTTACCATCATCTCTACTGTAGATAAAGGTCCTGTCCAGCAGCTGTCCAACCTCCCATGTGACCCACAGAGGGAACGTCCTCGCCTGGCCAGACTTCCTCAGCGGGGTGGTGGGGCGAGTCAAAGTAAACCTCAGCAGCGTGTTCTGTGCTGGTAAGAGACGCTTCACAAAACCATATATTAGCTTGAACGATGAACTTACAGCAGATTGAAAGACTCATTTGACAATCATAAAATACACAGAAAACTGCTTCACCATGGCCTCAAACTTCAAATATATTTCTGAAAAGGATATGCACAATGTCTCAGAATAAGATTGTTTAGTTACTATATCTCACAGTGGCTCTGTCTCCAAGACTGAAAAGCATTCCTTGTCTCTCCAGATTGCCCCAAGCTGGAGAGCGCAGTGTCCCACCTGCACGCCTCCACTGTGGAGGTGAGCCCTGGGGCCCAGGTCCAGCTGTCCTGTGATCCCGGCTTCTACCTGCTGGGAGAGCCCGTGCTGCAGTGCCAAAATAAAGGAGAGTGGAGCCATTCTCTGCCCAGCTGTGAACGTAAGCCGGAGACACAAACTGCTCTCTGATTTGAATTTTAAATTAGTCACATCCTACCATATGATTTTGCAGAGAGCCTGCAGGAGTGAGTTCCTCAATAATATTCCTCTGTCCTCTGTGTGTGTTGCAGGAGTGTCCTGTGGGCCTCCTCGACCTCTGGAGAACGGCTTGTTTCAGGGGATGGACTTCCATGCCAGCAGCTCTGTGGTCTATCAGTGTAACGCTGGCTTTTACCTGCTGGGAGACACCAAGGTGCACTGCACCAACAGTGGCAAGTGGGGAGGAAACCCACCAGCCTGTCTCGGTACTTTATACATAACATTGTTTTTGTTAAATCAGTGACAAGACAAATGCTGTTTGAAAGATTTACAAGAGACAAAATATCTGTTTTATGTATTTGAATGCATTCTTCTTTGTGTGTGTCCAGATGTGGATGAGTGCGCTCTGGGATCTGACTGTGATCAACACGCTAGTTGTCAGAACACGGACGGCTCCTACACCTGCACCTGTACCCACCCGTACAGTGGAGATGGCAAGAACTGCACCGGTAACAAGACGCAGGTCCACAAGCATTCATGTCGGGGAGAGTGCGATTAAAGACACTTTCTGAAACCTTCTACCTGTCCATATATTAACCCATTTGTCATGTGTGCGTGTTTGTGTTCCCACCAGCGCCTGTGAAGTGTGTGAACCCAGGGTCTCCAGAATTCGGTCACAGAGACGGCAGCAACTTTCTGATGGGCGGCGAGGTTGTTTTTGGCTGCGAGAACGGCTATGAGCTGATGGGCTTGTCTCGCCTCCACTGCCTGGAGACAGGAAGCTGGGACGATCCAGTGCCATACTGCAGAGGTGAGGGGTTGAGTGGTCAGGTGCTGCCAGCACGGTGCAGCAGCTGTTCTATAAGTGATTCATATTCTTCAGTCAGAACATTTTCTTTTTTCTTTTATTTCCCAGTTTCAGTTAAAAATGAGTCTTTACAAAATGTAGGTTGCATGCGTCGTCCTGCGGCTGAAAACAGACCCCAACAGCTGTTTTGTGAAAATACTGAGCCTTTTCCAAAGCCAAAACCGGCCCGCCAGAGGGTCCAATCCGGCCCGCGGGATGACTTTGCAAAGTGTAAAAATTACAGAGAAGACATTAACTGCAATTTCCTGTTATACATAAAGCTTTTGCATTTACAGCACTCACATTTAGCTATATATATCTATATACATATATAGTATAGTATATACTGCATATACTGTATATATATATATTTTTTATTTTTTTTTTAATGCCCCATGAATGTTATAGATTGATGTCAGGCTAACATGAAACATATATATACTTGCATGCATAAGACATACATGTACATTCACACTTAAACACTCACATGTTGAGCAGCTCAATGGAAAGAGATTTATTACTATTATAAGTCCTCTTTACTCTGTATGATAAAGAGTTTTCTTATCAAAGCATCCAGCTATTAGAGCCAAAAGGATATGAGTAACACACAAATTAAACTACACAGGTTTTATTATTATGCAGATAGCAGAGACGTACTGACACACTTCAGAAAACACACAACACACTGTTACGACCGTGGCGCAAAACCACATTTTAAGTTATTAAGTAAATGAAAGTGAACAAAGAGTAAACAAATAGAGATACTGTGTATACATACACACACAAAAGCAAATAGTACAAACCTGTACAGACACTTGTACACCTTTCACAAACATACATTATGCATTGTGCTGTAAATGGGTGATTATATATGTGCAGCTGTCTTCTTGTCTTTCACTGTGCAGCGGCCTAAACCACCGCAGCACCTGCATCTTGGCTCTCGGCCACATTCTTCCCCAGAGTTAAAGAGGAACTGACTTACTCGGTGCCTGCAGACTGCACAAATCTGTCACGTTCAACCCATATTGGCTATTGATCGTCATACTGAAATTGAAGGGATTACAGTTAAAAGGGAAACTCTGTTTGCCATCTGAAATATATAAAGCAGCTGCGTGAAGTTCTCTGCAAAAATCAGTTGAATTGAGTTGTTTTCCTTTGTGCTGCAGGAAGCAATAACAGAAGTGAAATGATTGATGCTGTTGCTTTAGAGGGCACACTAATGGTTCAATATGTGGTGACAGCTTTGAGATTTTCTGCAAGTATACGCCACAATTTCAGTTGCTTCATTGTATGAGGTGGAAAATTTCCATCTTCCATTGTTGTTATTAAGGAGTGCATATGCAGCAGTGTTATGAGTATTGGCTGGTAGACTCACTGGGGCGAGGAAGAGTGTTATTCAGCTTGTGAAAACAATTGTATAATGTCTTCTGTGAGCTTTCTTAAGTCTGAGAAAATACGCAAAACGTTAACGTAAAACTCAGCTATATCTGAATTACAAAAAGCCATTACTTTAACAGATAGATTAAGACAGCAATATTATGTCTTCCATGTCTGAAAAATGATGCATATTTACACAAAGCCTGTGTCATACAATGTAGGGATGGAGTGTGAAACACATGGGCAGCAAATGTTGCTGCTTTATTTTGACCTTTTTAAAAAAAAAAAAAAAAATGTTATCTCTTGTGAGTCCCCCAACTTTATGGAAGTGCAATATTTATTCTCTGAAGTACCCCTTTAATTAGTTCTCCCCCTCATTCTCTTTGGCTTCTCTCCATTTAAACACTTTCCTCCTATCAGTGTGAAATGTAATGTGCCATTAATCCGAGAAGAAGCCTTTGCCAAAATCTAATCTACATTTCATCAATAACACTGACAGGCATCTGTTACCTCTCTCATCATAGAAATGTGTATAGTGGTTCTTTCCTCTGAAGACAAAGATGGCCACATTAGACATATTATGTTTTCTCGTGGAACATTAAAATGATGCTGTTACTAATCATCTCTGTGATGTTGCGCTGTAGCCCTCTCCTGCCCAACGCCATCTGTCCCAGAGAACTCCATCATGACGGGAAACAACTTCACCTATGGAAGCAAGGTGACTTTCAGGTATCTTTTGCATCCCCTACAACACCATGTTGTAATGACAACAGGAGGAAATATTACAAAAGGGTGTTACAAATGTGTCGAATGTGTAAAACAAGCTTGCGGTTTATTATTAACCTCTGTGTCTGTTTTCCTTCTCCTCAGCTGTATGAATGGCTTCCTGCCTCAGAACCCTTATGAGTTCCAGTGTCTCACGAGTCTGAGGTGGAGCGGGACGCCGCCTGTCTGTCACCCGGTGACCTGCGGAGGGCCTCCGACTATAGAGAACGCCGACTACACCCTCAACACGATTACGTACCAGTCCACTGTCACCTATACCTGTGCTGAGGGATACAGGTATGGATAAAGTCAGCTGCGATGTTTAGTATAACCTCTAATCCTGTGCGATTTGTTATCATCTAACACAGTTCTAATTGCTTTGATTTGCTTTGTAGCAGGTCTTTATGAGGCTTTAAAAGATCAAGTTAAAATAAAGCTGAAGTATAAATAAAATTGCCTCAATGTGTTTATAATAAAACTAAATGCAACAGCACAAAATGAATTTACAAATGCACAGTAACTAATTGTGTCTACAAAATGCACATGACATAGTAACCACACCAAGCCACTTATGTCTTAACTATGGCTGTAAAATCAGTCGTCAAACTTCAAACACCTAATTTCATCTGAAAGAAGATAAACACTTCTATGTTCTGAGTAAAAAATAAATGACATTTATAGACTCAGTTTCGATTTGTTTCTTTTACAAGTCGTCCTCGATAAATCTCTGTGACAGTAGTGTAGTGTGAGTGTGTCAACTAAGTACTGTGTGTTGCTGCGAAGACCACAGGGCTCCATGGAAGTGGTGTGTGAAGCGACAGGGGAGTGGAGCAGGCCTGTCCCCCGCTGTGTGAACGTCCTGTGCACCGAGCCTCCAGCCCTAAGAGACGCTGTGACCGTAGGGGAGAACTTTGAACTGGGAAACACGGTGCACTATGTCTGCAAAGAAGGGTAAGTGTGGTTGAAGTCTGCTCCGTTATTATACTGTTTTGTAAATTGAAACCTGTTCAAATGTTGACTTCTGTCTGACTTATTTTGCCCTTTGCTGATTTGTTTCTGCTTCCTCCACAGCTACACTCTGATTGGCCCAGAGACCAGGGAATGTCTGCCAAGTGGCCAATGGAGTGACAGCTCTGCTCAGTGCGTCCCCCGCTCCTGTGGCCCCCCGCCAGCAATAGACCACGCCGAGCCCTATGAGAGCCACCAGCTGTATGGAGACACTGCCAACTACTACTGCACTGACGGATACACTGCTGGCAACAACTCTAAGATGGTGTGTAACGCTCAGGGCGTGTGGGCGCCCCCCGATGGCACGGAGGCCCCCCGCTGCATCGCAAACTTCTGCCTTCGTCCACCTGAACTACCCCATGCTATTTTAGATTCGGTCAACAAACCCAAATATGCCAGCAACACTGAAGTGAACTATAAATGTGAGGAGGGCTTCATGCTCAACACCACAGCCACACTGAGATGTCTGATGGGAGGAGAGTGGGAGCCTTCGCCGTATGATATCGGCTGTGTGCCGGTGAGGTGCTCCAAGCCTCAGAGCATTGATCGGGGCTATGTGAGCGGGACAAACTATAATTTTGGAGCTGTGGTGGCGTACAGCTGCGATAAAGGCTTCCTTATCCGAGGGGAGAAGAGGAGGACCTGCAAGGCCAATGGAGAGTGGGGAGGAGCTCTGCCTACCTGTGTCCCTGTTACTTGCGCTCCCCCTCCTTCACTCAGGAATGGATACATCCAGGTTAGCTACACACTGCTTTTAAACTCAAATAACCGTCTCAGGACATAGAAAGGCAAAGTAATCATAATAATAGCGACTAAAGTGAAATAAAATACAAAATGATAAGGAATAAATAAATAAATCCAAAAAAGAAAGAAAGAAACTAACTATGGTCACAGTACATATATTTCTTGTCTACATAGAATCAAAGCACATCTAGCCGGGCTTGGCAGATGATCAGCGCTCAATGAGAGGTCTGTGCTGGTTCCAGTTGAGCAAGATGCATTTCTTCGCTATATATGACATTATACCAATCCTCTTTGTAGATATGAGGTCTAGTGTTTTGTCCAGTTCTGGACCAAAGAGTGTAATTTCCACTTTTCTCTTTTTTTCCTATAATGCGACCAAATTACTTCTCTATTTCCAGGAAACTTTCTAGAAATGATTGGGAAAATACAGACCTGGAAAATAAAGTGTTACCAATATGTCTTGCTTTCTTCATCCTGTAAAAAACACTCCTGTTTCATATGTTCATATTTCCAATTGGTTGTAAACATCTTTAATAATATATCCTTTTGTTTATTGCACTATAGGTTAGAGGGCGATTCACCTTCAACAGCAAGGTGACATACGCCTGTAATGCAGGATACCGACTGGTTGGTCGTGCAGAGCGAATATGCCAAGCCAACCGCCATTGGTCCAACAATGACCCTCCCACCTGTGTCCTTTTGACCTGTGACCCTCCTCCCAACATCGTCCATGGACATTACAGGGGGTCTGAATTCCAGGTGGGCCGAAAAGTGCAGTACGTCTGTGATGAGGGTTACGAGCTGGCCGGGGATGCCACCTGGACCTGTCTGAAGTACGGAAGGTGGGATAAGTCGAGGCGTCCTCGCTGCTCACCGGTGCAGTGTCCAGAGCCACCGCTGGAGGTGAATCACCTGGTCTTGAAGGGCCTGGACTCTGAATCTGGAACAGTGGAATTATCCTGCGAGGATGGCTACGTCCTTGAGGGGGCCCGGATCCTCCGCTGCACCCACTCCCAGGAGTGGAACGACACCTTTCCAGTGTGTAAGCAGGTGTTTTGCGGTCCACTGCCTGAAGTGTCGTTTGGTGGCCCTTCCTCGTCCTCTCCCCCATTCCCTTTCGGCTCCGTGGTGAGCTACACATGCATGGATGGCTTTACTTTAAGAAAAGAAGGCTCTGTGTCCTGTCTAGCCAGTGGGCAGTGGAGCAATCCTTACCCAGAGTGTATCCCAGTTGAATGCCCTCAGCCTGTGGAGATTTCTAATGGTATTGTTGACGTCCAGGGTCTGATGTACCTCAGTAAAGCACTGTACAGTTGTAAGACTGGATATAATTTAGTGGGAAACTCCACCGTCCTTTGTGGAGAGAAGGGACTCTGGATTGGAGGGGTGCCTTCTTGCCGCCCAATTGAATGCTCAATCCCTAAACAGATAGTCAATGGAAAAGTAGTTTATACAAAACTCCAGTTTGGTCACAGTGCCACATACTCCTGCCGTCGTGGTTATCGCCTTGAAGGCCCAGAGACTCTGAAGTGCCTGGCCAGTGGGGAGTGGGACATCGAGCCACCTGCATGTGTGCAGATATTATGCACCCCACCCCAACCGATTGAAAATGGATTTGTAGAGGGCCAGGATCACAGTTTTGGGGTTACCATTTTCTACAGCTGCTTTCCTGGCTTCCAGCTAGAAGGCCAGGACCATTTGACCTGTGAGGAGTTCGGCTGGTCTTCTTCTGTTCCTGTCTGCGTGCCCTCGGACTGCGGCCTGCCTCCTCACATTGACTTTGGGGAATATGTTAGGGTGACGCATTTGGTAGGAAGCTCTCATGCTACAGACACTGGAACATTAGCCTCACCTATGGACTTGAGCTTCCTTCATGGGGCCTTTATCGAGTACCGTTGCCACAAAGGTTACGACCTCACAACCCCCACCAGGTTGGTGTGTCAGGAGGAGGGAGGCTGGAATGGCACTGCACCGTCTTGTGTCCCAGCAGAGTGTGAAACACCACCCCGTCCAGAGCACGGCTGGGTGAATGTGACTGACACCTCCCTCGGCAGTATGGTCAAGTATACTTGTGAGGACGGATATGAGCTGGATGGGGAGCCCGTGAGGCAGTGTGTATCAGCTCGACTGTGGACTAATGACGCCCCAGTTTGTCGGCCTGTCTCCTGTGGCGACCCAGGCGCTTTCGCTAATGGCACAGCTCACGGCGGTGCTTTTGTGTATCCTGAGGTTTTGCACTATGAGTGTAGTCCTGGATTTGTCCTAAAGGGTAGTGACACGATCGCCTGCCAGGCAGATGGGAAGTGGAATGGAGAGAAGCCTTGGTGTGAGCCAGTATCTTGTGGTCCCCCTAATGTCCCCAGTGATATTACTTTTAAAGGAGCGGAGTACAGCTATAATAATGAGATAGAACTGAGCTGTCAGTCTGGTTTCCTCTTACAAGGGAAATCTATCAGTGTTTGTCAGTTTGATGGCACCTGGAGCCATGACTCTCCTACCTGTGTACCTGGCCGCTGTGGCAAACCCTCACCAATCCCCAATGGGCGTGTGTTGGGGTCAGAGTTTGGCTTCAACAGCAAGGTAACTTATGAATGTGATGAGGGATATACACTTAACGGAGTTCCAGTGCGTATTTGTCAGTCAGATGGACTTTGGGACAAACTTGCACCTCGCTGTGACATCATAAGCTGTGATCCACCTGAGGACATCAGTCACGGCTTCCTGAACGGCACCAGCTTCAACTACGACGACGTGGTGGAGTACGTCTGCTTCGATGGCTACGAGGTAGTCGGGGATCCCGTCCTGCGGTGCTCTGCTCAAGGCTTCTGGGTGGGCACGGTGCCCCAGTGTCGGCCCTGCGTCTGTGCCGTCCCCGTGGTAAAATTTGGGGTTGTTCTTGGTCGCAACCACGCCTGCGGAGACAGAGTGCACTTCCAGTGTGACGACGGCTACAAGCTGCTGGGTCCCCCTCAGGCGGTGTGTGAGAAGGGAGGGGTGTGGAGCCCCGGTGTGCCTGTGTGTGGCCGGGGGAGGTGCAGCGTCGCCCCGCCTACAGTCCCTAACGCTGTCCTGCAGGGCGGCATTGCCACCTTCCCGGACACAGTCATATACAAGTGTCGGCCCGGCTACCAGCCAAAGGGGCAACAACACCTCTCCTGTGGAAGTGATGGCAGGTGGGGGGAACCCAGAATGAGCTGTGAGCCAATGAGCTGTGGAAAACCTCCGACTGTAGCTCACACTCAGGTGGTGGGAGACATGTTCACCTTCCCAAACCAGATCACATACAGGTAAATAAATACTGTAGTTATTACTTATTAGTCATCTGTGTTAAAACCTTATTTTCCTGCCACTTCACCACAGTGCCTGTGCAATGTGGATTTAATCACACTAGAATGTTTTTGCCAATAATCCTCCTACTGCTTTGTTTTTTAGAAACCTTTATGTCTGTTAAGCCCTAACTTGTGTGTCTACCATTACTTAACATGTTTGATTGTCTGCACTGAGTATTTCATTATACTTATTTAAGACCCATATTAAAGACTAACTGCTTTGCGTTAAACAGTAAGTATTTCCAAAATAATTTTTTCCAATGTTTGCCCCCATTTTTTTCACTTTCTTCTTCTTTCATGTGTTTCCCTTTCGCTCTCCAGATGTGAGGACGGGTACAATTTAGCCACACAGACAGCCTCTCTCTCCTGCCAGAGTGACGGCACCTGGTCCAAACACAGCATTCGGTGCAGCCCCGCCCCCTGCCTACTACCCACCAATTTCTCCATCCCCCATCTGGTAATCAATGGGAAGGAGCTCACTCCCGTCGGGGGCACCATCACCCTCTTCTGCCCTCCTGGTCTCCACCTGCAGGGGTCAACATTAGCTGAGTGTCAGGTAGGAAACATGTTAGTCAATCATTTGTCTAAGTCTCTTAGATCCTTATTCTTAATGTGACTAACTAGTTGAATAATGATTAACAAGATGCTCCTGGTCACTCTATGCGCCTGCAAAGAAATTGCTGTGACCTGCTTTCTTAAATAACTTGGCAGTAAACTTGCAGAAAGTCAGCATATTGTGCCTCTTAATTAATAATAATTAAGTACTTTACTTTACTTTCTTGTCCTTCTCTGTTGTATTGTGGGATCAGCTGGGTGGAAGCTGGGCTCCAAGCATCTCCTCAGTTTCCTGCGAGCTGGTATTGTGTAAGAAACCCCCTCCTCTTCTTCACGGTGTTGCCGAAGGGGACAGCTACAACTATGGAGACTCTGTTATGTACTCATGCCTGCCCGGCTTTGACATGAAGGTACGGCTCATCAGGCCAAGTTTCTTTTTCGAGAGTGTCAGTTGTTTAGCAGCTAAGATTAGAAAACATGGGTTTATGGATTACCTCACCTCAAATTAAGACAGTGAAAACAACATCACAAAGACAAGCAAAAACACAGCTTTATTGGCAAACCAAATCTAATTCAAAATTGCGGATATTGGAAAACATTCTTGCTTTGCTTGTGCAACATTTATAATATATATTTTCCATGTTTTCTTCACTAAAGACATGATTTGTATAGGATAGTGCCTTCAAAAAGTCATTTTTTTTGGTAACTTGTCTCCTGTCATACAACAGAGGGCATACTCTCCTCTCCAACAAAGTGCTTAGAATAACAGGCTGAGCTAAGAGTCGACAATCAGATTACAGAAAGTCACATGATTTCTCCTCAGCAATCAATAGGAGTGTACCGTTACAGAGCAAACAGAAAGAGCTGAGTCACTCCATTCCTGAGACACTGATAGCATAGCCTCTGTAATTTGAATTCCGGCAACAATGAGTGCCTTTTATTACACTGAAGCCCACACAAAGAGGACAAACTGCTGATTGTAATAGCAGTTGGGCAATTTTGCAAAAGAATACAAATAAAAAGGTTTATTGTTTCAGTCCGACGAGAAAAAAAAACAATGTCATGGATCTGAACTATTATGTTTCCTGGTATTTCTACGGATCGATATTTCTACACTTTGCTGTGTTTAGGTCATCTGCTGCTGTTGTATCTTTACACTTTGTTGTTCTTGTCACAGGGAGACAATATTCAGACCTGCCAGGGGGACAGAACATGGAGTGGCACCCAACCAGTGTGTGTTGGTAGGTTTGTTTATACATGGCGATCAGACCAGGAAATGTCTAATTAAGAATCCTGTTGTTGTAATGTCTCGTCAGTAAAACGGGGAAACACACCATTAAAGTATTCAAACTTACAAAGACAGGAGACCTCACAAATATTGGCTATTTGCACAAAAACGCACATATTTATCGTAATACAAAGGACAACACCTTGTATGAAAGGTAGACTATGATCAGATATGTGTCTCAAGGCAGCATCTGAAATCCCACAAGTACTCACTTTCCTGTGCGTTCCTGTTAGAAATGAAAATTCTTTAGATTGTATGGAGGGTGTAACCTAGAGTTCATCACAATGTACCGCAACCTGTTATTAGTTACACATACGTATACCTTTGACATGTTGCTTATGCTCGTCTGTTGTCTCCTCAGCACAATCCTGTGGGCCTCCTCCAACAGTACAACACGCACAGGTCCAGACGACAGGAGACACTTACCAAAACAATGCCAGCTACGTATGTAATGCCGGCCTGCAGCTGGTCGGCCCAAAGACTCTTATCTGTCTGGCCAACGGCATGTGGAGCCTGCCAGCACCTACATGTGGAGGTATGGAGGATTGCCAGTAAGCAATGAATTAAAAGTTGATTTATTCTATTCGGCGTCCCAGTAGAGTCTTCTTAGAAAAGCTAATTACAAGATGGCAACTTTTATAATGTTATTAGCACCCAGGCTATTTCTCCTAAACTGGAAAAACACAACCTACCAGTTTAATTTTAAGGTTACGAGATGTCACACAGTACTTAAAACTAGAGAAACTCAGGTTTATACTTTGTGGCTCTGCCGAAAAAGTTTTGTTTATTTTGAATCCTCTGTCAATTATTTATACATTTTTTTTGTCCTTTTTCCACCTTTCGTTTGTAAAACACAGAAACGTTATCATCGAACGTATCTGTAAAACCGACAACCAATAAACACAACAAAAAAAGATGAAGAAAAAGTTGATTTGTTGACAGCTCCACCTGCGTCCAGTACTCATGCACTTATGATTTATTTCTTTTCTCTCACGTCAGCGACCAAAGGCTGCGACAGCCCGAGACAGATGCTGTACGGTAAAGTGCAAGAGCACAACCTGAACACAGGACGCGCTGTCCAGTTCCAGTGTGACAAAGGCTACAACCTGGTGGGAGATTCTCTGGTGGTGTGTATGGGGGGCAACACCTGGAGCTCCACTTTCCCCACCTGCCAACGTGAGAGACACACATAGAAACACTGACAGGAAGTTACAAGACATGCAAAATACAGGGTTAACTGATGTTTTACGAATGAATGAATTTATTACCACACACTGTGGCGCTTCCTCTTGTGTTTGACTTCTTTCTTTACAGCTTGTCAATACAATTATTGTTGCAGCGCTTACTTTTTCACAAACTCCCGTGCATTTGGTAAGCGTGTGCAACACTTAAGACTCTTTGGAACATCACTTTCGTTATGTGTTTCACAACACTGCCTGTGACAAAATGGTCAATTAGTGAGAAGTGTTCTTGTTTATAGACCGAGTCAAAGCAGTTTACAGGAAGATACATGTTTGTTTGGGTTTACAGGGATCTCTTCTGAGAGGTTTGTTTGAAATTAGCAATATATTTAACTGAAATCATGCTGCATTTGAACACATCTTGCTTCTTTGTCTGCACTGTCATTATGAGTAAGCACATAATGCAATCCCACCCTGCAATGAATACTGTCTTTGTGAAACTTGTGAGGTGTGACTTCAGTGTGTCTTGAAATGTCTGGGGTGGTGACTCACTGGATTATATTACATTTTCCAGTGTTTATCTACCACAATTTACATACACAGAGAAAAGTATAACCAAAAATGTTGCTTAATTTTTAGATTTTAATATCCCATATATACTAGAAATACAGACACATAAAAATACAACACATGTTTATTTTCAATCTGTCTCAAATCCAAACATGTGTTTTTATGTCTTTGGTAAACTTTTGGGAAATAATACTTTCGTATTGCTAACAGATACCATGTGTCAACTGGATGAAGACCTTAATTAATCCATGATCCTTCGTTTCTGTCCCTTACAGCTAAGACTTGCCCGGCTCCTCCAGGCCGGAGGGAGGACGGCAGGAACGGATCCCAGCAGGAGTTTCATGTTGGACAGTCGGTCCGCGTCCCCTGTCCCAAAGGTCAGCAGGTCAGAGGCAGCGGCACCATCACCTGCAGGCCAGACCAGACCTGGAGCCCCATCAGCTCTGTGTGTGAAAGTATGTATTTTCTTTGAAAAATATTGTATATCCTATTTGGGAAAGCTTCACTGTTAAATCATAACTGCAAATGTACAGTATATATGTGATTGAGAATACATTTAAAACCACAGACCTAAAAGATGTGACCACATAATCCTCTGGCTAAATCTATCAGCACACTACTAATATTGACAGATTTTAGATTGGTAAATATAATTTGCAGCACACATGGTAATATTTTGAATTGGTTGTTTTGTTTTTACTGGATTTTTCTAAATATAAGTTCGATTTTTTTTATAGTTCATTTTGTAGTTTAGATGTATTTGAATTAGTTGATCTGCAGTGATGTTTTACGGCTCAAAATGTACTTTAATCTTTTATAATTAACTTTATTGTTCAAATGTAAATGTCACAAATCTTTCAACTGTGACAGATAATTGCCAATAATGTTTGCTAATGTGACGTGTTTTTGTTACGTCAGATAATGTAATAAATGTTAAAGATAATATTGGTCAATATAGCATTTCCAGATTTTTAAATGAGTTATCACTTTTGCCCTCTTAATAGTAACCTTTTCTTTGCTTTTCCTTGCTCAGTCTGAGATACAGTTCATGTGATTTAGTTATGTTCGGGGAAATCAATCAAATGTAATTAATAGGATGTCGATAGGTACTCAAACTAGCAAATTGTGCCACAATTCATGAGATAATCAAGTAGAAATTGTGTATTTTATATTTGCACACCTCTGCATGCTTGTCTTGTGCCAGTCACTTCTCTAAACGTGCATGGCTGCTGCCTTAATATTCAGCCTGATAGCTGAAGTATCATTCCTCTCTGTTGTTGTCTGTCTCTCACGCAGCTTTATATCAAAACAAACGGGGCTGTATCAAACACTGTGCGCTGGACTAATTATGGGCACCTCTGCAGCTTCTATGGCAACCTTTGTCAGATAATCCTCTGATGTTTCTTGCGTGCAAGTCGTCCTGAATATGCAACACAGTGGTGCTTACGTTGCTGTGGCTCGTTGTTTGTATTTGCATGGTGTTTATTCTCCTGTATGCATGTTCACCGTAACCCTTTTAGTCCTGTTTTGGCCCTGAGAGGTACAGTAGTTCACCGATTGTCGAGCCGCACAGCTGAAGTGTCTGTCACATTTGGATACTTTGCATGAAATTCACTGTCTTCACAGGTAATAAGGGATACAGAAAACACAGCTTGATTTCATCCGATGGACACAGATGTCTTACTCTTTAGTGCACAATTTCATATTCAGTATTTCACGGTGTAAGGAGTAATCATAACAGGAAAGCTTTCGTCAGAAAAGAGAAACAATGGGAGGCCTCAGTTCTTTATTAACACCCCTGACAGTCTTAAGAAAAGATTAACATAATAAGCTGCTATTGTACGGCACTGTAAGTTGTTTCTTTTATTTTGTCCACTCCCTGGAGACTTGGAACTTTCCTCTTTGCTCAAACAGAAGATTGATATGCTCCTCAACTTTTAAGGCCATTAATTGAGACAGAGGAGACAAACAAAACGTGTAGTGAGTAACTCGTGGGTCGTTCTATCTGGGCTGTTGTGCAGGGGTGTCCTGTGGCCCCCCCCTCCATGTGGCCAATGGGGTGGTGCGGGGGGCAGTGTTCCAGTTCGGGGACGTGGCGGTGTACTCGTGTTTTGGCGGCTACGCCATGGAGGGCGTTGGAAGGAGCAGGTGTCTGGAGAACGGCACCTGGACGCCGCCTCCCACATGCAGAGGTAGAGAGAACACACCTCTGTGTTTGACAGCCGGGGGTTTTCCCTCCTTTCCCAGGACACTTCCTGCTTCCTCTGACTGTCCCTTTTGCAACATGACGCCGTGCTGCTTCTCCACTTTTAAATGATGCTCCTGCTCAACAGAATTTTCTGGGGGTTATTAACGCGTCTGTGCCTGCTCTCTCCATCCCCTGTTGCCTTCTTCTGCTGGGTTTACACCCGCTGCATGTGTACAGGATGTGGAAGGATGTGAAGTAGCTCTTTGCCTTTCCTCCTTCCCAGTTGGAGGGATAGTTAGGATGTTTTTAAGTGGGGTTGTACGAGGTTCTACAGTATGTGGAAGTCGTCACGCTTCCGGTTTGGAGAAGTTGACAGGAGTACGCACTGAAGCAAAGCTAATTAGTGTTTTGGATGGAGCTGGCAGCAAAACATATTTTAGCCACCTAAAAGAAAGGCCCACAGGAAAAAAAAACATCACTTTAGGTTTACGCTATATTTAGAATATTTCATACAGTGTGTTTCCGAGGGGGAACTGAAGCCATTTTATATGCTCTCGTCAAAGCCACCAGACTCCATTGAAAAAAACCATCATTTTACTTTGAAGTTTTTCAAAGGAGTCTGCTGCCTCCCTCTATAGCAGTACAGGGCTTTGCTTCCGTGCGTACTCCTGTCTGTTTCTCCAAACTGGGGGTGTAGGTAATACACTGACTATGGATAAGTACCTCATACAACCCCACTTCAAAACATCCCTTTAAGGCTGGACACCATGTTCCACATGTGAATGTGAAATTCATATACGAGTCATTTCTAAAGCCTGGATCCAGCCCCATTAAAGGAAGAAAAAAACCCGTCATATCAATACTGTTAAAAAAAACGTTGGTTCTTATGGGCATTGCATTTCCAATAGGCATTTTGTTCTAATGCCTATTGGTGTATTTTTCTTATTTCTGCGGATAAAAATATACAATGTGACACGTCTACAGTATAGTTTAGTCTGCATTTTGTTTAGCTACCCATGACATTGATATTTGTGGATTTAGATTTACATTGAAATCCCTGAAATACGTGGGGCAGCAGGTAGAGGGGAATTGGGTTCCTCGTAGAAAAACTAGAAAGCAATGAACATCACAGACACAATGTACAAACATGGATACAGATCACACATCACAGCTCCATATTCATGAGCTTCTTCCCTCGCTGCAGATTTCAAGAGAAAGAGAAACCACAGCAGATCCCACGTGACATGAAATTCAAATGGCCACTCGCGTGTTTTACACATGAAAACAACGGGCTGGGTCCAGACAGGCCTTTCCTCAACAGCTGCTGAGTTTGTGCACGTTCCTTTCTACACGTGCACACACACACACACACACACACACACACACTATGGGGGGGTTTCTGTTAATGTCTTTGATAAATTGCACTGAGGAATTTAATCTGCAGTTTATTAACGCTGCCTTTGTTTGTACGTGAGGTTGTTGAAACTGTTGTTCCCTCTTATTTCACTGGAAAGTGATTGAATATCTTGCTCTCCTGTGTATGTGGGCACTTGAAAAAGATTGTCTACTGTATGTGAAGTATAAAAAGGTGTCTTTCCACGGGGAGAATATGTGTTTTGTGTGTGTTTCGGGCAGCATTCCTCCTATTTTAATTTGACGTGCCTTCATGTGTTTGTGTGTGTGTGTGTGTGTGTGTGTGTGTGTCCTCTCCCTCAGCGGTGTGTTGGTTGCACTGCCAGAACGGGGGTGTGTGTCAGCGGCCCAACACTTGCTCCTGTCCAGAGGGCTGGATGGGCCGCCTGTGTGAGGAGCGTAAGTATACACACCACCCTGAGTGTGTTACAACTCAAACAAACACACATTGAGAGAGATATTGTCGTTCATTCTCTGCACTTCAACAAAGCGCAGACAGTTTATAGACATTGTGTCTCTTGCTCGCTCGACACAGACGTTGAAGGGACAATAATCACCATAAACCAAAAGATCCTGCCATCCATCCTGCCGGGAAGTGTTCTGATCTTCTGACCTTTCATCTAAAGCCATCATCAAGTCCATTTCAATGAAATACCTGCCAAACTAATGACATTTCCATCAGCCTCAACTTAATTCTGTGTTAAGTTCTGTGCTAATTCTGTGCTAATTAGCAAATGTTAGCATGCTATCATGCTAAACTAAGCATTACGCCTGCTAAACATCAGCATGTTAGCGCTGTCATTGCGAACAATTTAGAATGCTGATGTTACTTTTAAAGTAGTTAGTTAAAAAGGACGTTTTTCAAAGGTCTAATTTTATTTATTCCAGGGGAGTTGTATATCATAAATTATTTTTAAAAAAAAACGTATTTATTGAACTATATTAACTAATTTATGTATTCATACTTACATTTATTTATGCATTTATTGCCTCATTCATTTATTTCACAGGCACATTTATTTATTTGAGCATTTATTTAGTTAATATTGCATAAAATAGCATTCTATATTAAATATATTTTTTAACAATACTCTTAGTAAACCTTGGTTTCAAAGTTGAAATGTTAGCGTTGTTTAAGACGGCTGTAAATTATTATTATTTTTTTTTACATAATTGATAAAAATCTTTGCCTCATTTTTCGAGTTAAATGCAGAACATTCATTGATTCCAGCTTTTCAAATGTGAGGATTTGCTGGTTATCTTTGTTTTTTTAAATGTTAAATTAAATTGAATATCTTTTTTTTTTTTTTTTTTTTTTAAAGCAATTTTACAACGTCCCTAATCAATAAAGCAAAAAACAGCGATATTTGTTTTTTTACTCAAGTGTACATTGACTAATATCCAAGCAACTGGATTCTGACCTTGAAAGTCAAGATGGATCAATTCTTTCTTTCAATTATTTCCAAACTGTTCCGAACAAAGAGAGAGAACTGATGACCTTAAATAATATCCTGTTTACACTCCTCCCTCCTTTTTAATAACAGCTATCTGCATCCTGCCGTGCCTGAATGGAGGCCGCTGCGTGGCACCCTACCAGTGCGAGTGTCCCTCCGGATGGACCGGCACACGCTGTCACAGTGGTGAGTTCACGTGTAAATTGCACAATACACTTGTATTAATATGTTTGTAAAACAGGACTTGTGATCTAATCCTAAAACCAGACGACGGGCAGCATATTTTCTCCTTCAGAATGTATAAATACTACTTCCTCGTGAGCAAAAACCTGTCGTTACAGTGATGATTGTTGTACTGTGTTTTACAAATGTGTCTGTGTGTGTGTGTGTGTGTGTGTCCACAGCTGTGTGTTCAGCACCTTGTCTGAATGGAGGCAGATGCCTCAGGCCGGACAAATGTCACTGCAGTCCAGGGTGGAGCGGACACGACTGCTCCAGGTGATTTAAAAACAAAAAAACATAATAAGAATTCTTCAAAAGTAAAAACTAAGATTTGTTTTTCAAATATTTTAATAAATAGATGATATTATAAAACTTAAATATACATACAGGTTGTTTTTTTTTACTTGGATGAACATACAATTGCAATAGCATTTATTTAAAAAAAAAAAAAAAGGCAAAAGGTTTTTATTCCGTTTATATAAATACATAAAAAAGTGACAATTGACATATTGCTAAACAGCTTACAAACACTGAGAAAACAAAAAAAAAACGCAACCACGAAGAGATAAAAATAACAAAAAAAAACACAAGTTGGCTGATAGTAAACCGGGTCTGGAATAGACACTAAATTTCCCACGCCACAACAAACACAAAATTGATACCCCGTCAAAGTATAGAAAGTGGCTTCAATCAGGAATGAATGGGAAATGTATCCTCTTAACAAATTGGAAGTACCCCATATTTTCCCAAATTTATTGGAGGAGCCACTTATGTAAATATACTGGACTTTAATATAATTGCGAATAGCCATGTGCAAATGAAATGGCAAGTTGATTAGAATTGATCATAACTTGAAAACCTATTGAACAATCTAAATCCTACTGTTATACATAAAGTTTCCAATGTTGAGCAATGCAGTCACACATGCAGAATCAAAACTGTGGGTTGATTAGAAACTAAACAAAAAAGCTTTACAAGAAGTCCCATGCTTTCATTTGAGTCATCAACCAAGAGCATCTTTGCCAGCGTTTTACTTTATATAATGTAATGAATCTATCACCTGGAAATGCTCTCGTCTGCTTGCTCAGGATTATTACAGGCATTAAAATAATTGATGTTCTGCAGCATTATCCATTAAACATCTACTAGTGATGTACTTTACAATCCTGTGTCTACTTTGTTGGTGGAGGTTCTGCCAAGATGTTTCCAGTGTAGCCGTGAGGACGTTTGCCAGGAAAAACATGAGGATAATGTAGAATGTTTGACCCCTAAATGCAAAGGATAAGCATTACGGTCGCTCTTGTCTTCCATCACTGGTCATGAAATGGAGCCAAATGCTGCCGTCAGAAACCTGGATAGTGTCTGAAACAAGTATATAAGGAAATTATAAAGCAGGTTTCCTTATGTTCAATGTGAACTTCCCTGTCACAAACCTAAACCAGGGTAAAACTCAAAACGTGGATACTAGTGTGCATGTTTTAAGGTTTCTGGGCATTGTCAAAAAGCATCCTGGGAAATAAATTGTGAGACATATTAGCGAGAATGGAAAAATCTGTTCTCTTAACAGGGATATTTTTGTCTTTAATGTTTTTTCAATCACTTAGGCTGTTACATTCATACATTTATGCATGTGGCATCATTCTTTTGAGCATATTTTTGGATGTTTAACCTCCGCTTCCATAATAAGTCTGTAATACACTCAGACCCTTAAGGACAAAAAATCTGAGCGAATTCAAAAAAAAAAAATGTTTTAAGGAATGCACAATGTTTAAATATTGTTGCTTGATAGGTTGCAAAATGTTATCTTAAAAGACTAGTGTTATGAAAAACTGTGTGGTACAAATATGACCCTTCATGAAGTCCAATTTAATTCCTCATGGGTACTTACACTCTTCCTCAATGCAGTTATAGCTTTTTGCTGTCACATGCTGTGTATTAAGGAAACTTTTTCTTTTAAAAAGGGGCCACAGACTAAGACTGAATATCACTTCTCCTTCTCTTTGCAGGAAGAGGAAATCAGGACAGAGGTAAAAAGGTTCCACTCAGCACCATGTGAATCGTCTTATGAAGGGAATTCTTGTATAGTTAACTGACACACTTGTAAACCATTCATTCTCATCTCTCTGCAAAGGCAAGGCAAAGCAAGAACCATTTTGTAAAATAAAGCTGTATTTTTTCATATAGAGACTCAACAGTATTAAACATATGCTGCTATATACTTGTACGATGTGTAAAAACTATTGATGTGATTGTCCCAATGTATATGTGTAAACTATTCTCACATTTTTATTAAAGCATAAAATACCATTACATGCTTTTTTAGGAAGGAGGTTGTGTGTATCCAAGTCCTGTCCAATGCATTCAAATGTAAAATTAGAAAAGTACAAAGTCCCTGTAACTCATCATTATTTTATTTATTAAATCCACCTTGAACACAACATATAAAGAAAGTTCCGGAGCAAAGCCAATCTCATACAAAAACAGAATTAAAAGTGGTCATCGGGTTTTAATCAAATTTCAGCCTGTCAAGACAGAAAGTCACCAATACATGAGTGGAATAAATTATTTCCTGTGCGGTGTGAACTAGAAGACTGGTTGGTTATTGTACATAACACGAAACTGGACTTGCTGGACATGTACAGAGGGATACAGTGGCTTTTATACAATGAGGATGTGTGTATGTGGATTGGTTGGTGGAGTTTTATGTCCTCAAAGATTCCAGATTCTCCAGCAGTTTAACTTCGTTGGCTCCAGAGAACTCGGCCACCTGAAAGAGAGACAGGTGGATTAATGAGGGCCTGTGAAGAAAGTAGCGCATTTATACATTTGTATATAATAAAAAAAAATTAAAAAAAAGGGACTGTATATTGGACTGAAATTCACCAGGTGGCCAGAAACATGACTCCACATGATTGACAATGATGCTCCGTATCTGCTCGCTGTTTTAATGAGCAACCGTTTGCTTATGCTAGCACTAAAAACAAGTGATAATGTCAATATTTCCATTATAGCTGTATATTATCATGCTTACCAGTTTTCCTTTCTTGTAAAATTTGAATGTGGGCATGCAGGTAATGCTGCATTCTGCACTCACGTCCTGAAAAGAGCAAAAACAATCAAACGGTGAGACGGATGGAACAAGTCAAAACACTGCGACACCCTGAGGACTGTACAAGCAAACACGCAACGCTATGGATGATGTGAATGGGCCAAACCGACCAACTGCGTGAAGCTGAAAGGTCAACATGAATTTCTGTCTTCTTTATAAAAAAAAAAATAAAATAAATTTTTTTTTAAAAAAAGGAGCATAAACATATTACGAATACAGGGACATTCAAAAAATATTGGATACTCAAGTTACAAATGTCTGTAGTCTAAAACAACTTGTAAACTGCCGCCAGGCTGGACTGTAAAAACACCTCGGCGGCAATAAATATTAACTTCTAACACAATAAAACACTTATGTTACCTAGATAACTATTTGCACACCTTAAGTAGCCGGATATTAGATGCAAAGTATTTTTTATCTGAACTGGTTCCTTGAAAATAAGATGAGCAATTTGGCTATAATGCTTTGCAATAAAATGAATTGGGTCCTTTAAAAGTAACTTATTTGTTTTTTGTGGTAAAGGAATATTGTAGAAAAATCAAGCCGTATCAAAAAGGATCATGTTTTTTCCCCGCTGTGGGACGAATAAAGGTTTTCTGATTCTGGTTAACAGCTTCACAGAGTTCCTGGAATTTTCTTTAGAAAAGGTTCAATGTGTGAGACATGCCAGAATTTGAAACATGAATCACTGTAGCTCCAGTCTGCCCTCAGTACAGCTGCCTGACTCTGAGTTATTAGCATTATTATGATTTAAATAAAAAGCAATTATCAGGGATTAAAAAGGGAGTCAACTTTTATAAAAACAAAAAAAACAAAACACTTACTTCAGCGTCATCCACATCTACCTTCAGGAAAATCACATTGCTGTTCACAGCTTTAGTAGACTCTGCCTGCAAGAGAGTCAACCTGTGAGCATTAATAAAAACAAGGAATACCTGCTGCCAATTGACCGTGAGAAAAGAATAGATTGACGAGTTTCTGTCCCAGTTAAGCAGGAAGTTCCCTACTTGAGGTTTGGCACAGTCCTTGAGCAATGTGTGTCTCAGGAAGGAGCTTCCTTAAAAACTACTAAACAGACCGGTTTGTGTCACAAAAGGCTGCAACTACTGTGTCTAAATATCAAATACCTCATAGCCATAAATCCATAGACTTATGAAAGTGAGCAACACTGTCTTGAAACATATTTTGCTGGCTTAACATGATTCAAGTTTAGACAGGATTACTTTTTTGTGCCCATAATCTAGCGTATTTTAACAGAAGTTAATTAGCATATGAAAAAAAAAACACAACTTCATAAAACATGATTTTACTTTAGTTTTTCCCCATTTTCCAACCAGCCAAAATCATCTACTTACTTCAAATTTCGGGGCCAACTGTTTACAGGGCCCACACCAGGTGGCTGTGAAGTCCACCACCACCAGCTTGTCTCCAGCATCCGTCAGGGCGTTGTTGAACTGCTCCTACACAGAAAGAAAACGGATTTAAAACTTGGTTGTAACAAGCATTACACTCGGCTTCACGCTGCCTGTATACCCGCGTGTCTACAAGAGGGTAAAAGTCCACAGTAAAAGGAAACACATGGTGGCGGCTAACGTTATTCACGCAGACTCATCCAGCCACGTAGGACCATTCAGCGCACGCGGAGCTCCTAACTCCTTTAATAATGTATATTAAGTCATGACCAGATAGATGCATTTAAACAACTCCTCGTCATCTCTAGACGAAACCAGAGAAAAATAAAACTCCTAATATTGAGAATGTGTAACGGAAGGAAGAACCGGGCACGCGCCGGCCCGGCCGGCGGAGGCGTCGCAGGATAAACCGTTGCTCAGCTAAACAAAAAAAAGAATCCACTAGTGTGTTACAATGGCGACTTTTAACAGAGGAAAACAATAAAAGCTGCCAAACGAGCAAGACGGAACTTACCAAATTGGCGATTTCGATAACCCCCATGATAGCTGTTGCGTGAACGTGCTTCGAGATGACCAACGATAGCTAAATGTGTGAACCCGCACTCCAGAGGACACGCCCCGTTTATACCGCGGCCGCGTCAAGCTAATCGACCGCAGTCCACACCAAAGCGGAAGTCAGTGCACTTTCGAAATAAAAGCTGTTGTCGTCGTTACACAACGTTAACTGCATTTTCATTTTGTACACGCTCCACAACTTATATTATTTGTTTTTATTTTGTATTGTACATGGCAAAGCTTTTTTTTTTTTTTTTTAAATAAAGACGTTTATTTTGAAGGTCGTCAGCGACGTAATAGTTTCCATTTGTTTTGCTTTGCGCTGATGTCATGCGCTGTTGGGTGTTGCCATTTCTTTTGTCGCGTCCGCCCAACTAGATGGTGATTGGATATAATAATGTAACATTTTGTCTGCCGGTCAATTCTGCCCGATTTTAGTATTTCAATTACCAATAACATTAACGATAACGTGCCTTTTTTAAAAAATAATTTTATCGATCTCCGAAGTATTGTTCTTATTTCAATAATTGCAGGGAAAGTGGTTCAACAGTAATTCAAGTCACAATGACTTGACACATTCTTCTGTTTACCGTAAACGACTAAAGTGAGCCCAGCTCAATTTCAGTGTAGCACATACGGTTTTTTTCTTCATCCTCTTAAATGTAACATTTAATTTGGACTATTTCCACACATGTGATCAACACTAGCGTTAAATATATTTTATTAAGTTATATATATTCTTACGCAACAAATAAAAGTTTCTGAAATGTTGGTAATTTACATAACTAAATTCATAGAACCAAATTGTTTTCCCATATACTATATTTTAAGGATATCTTCACAGTACAGTACTTCTTCTCCACTTTGGTATAGAAGCATTAACATTTGCATACCAACATAGACCAGTAATACTTTTATATCCAAATTATAGCATGTTTATCTGAGACGAATACATTGGTTTAATTTCCATCAAATGGATTTTGACTCCCAAATATTAAGTGTTTTTGAAAAGGTCTGTATTTTTTCATTAATTTTCTTAATTTGTTGGAAATTTTCAGCATCACAAATAACATGATTTTGGTAACTGGAGCATTAAGCTCTGCCCAGTGCATCATTAGTGCAATTTTGGAATTGGTCTATAAGGGGCCTGGGTATGTATAAAAGGCATAAAAGATTCATACTTCTGTAGGTATTCAACTCCACATTTCTAAAGCAAAGTGGGGAAGCCTTGTTCCATTCTACTGGACTAACAGTATCCTATGTAACCATGGAGCAGGGGCTCTCATTACCACCACAAGCTTATGAAATTCTAATTAGTGTCTAAAAATACAGTCTATTTCCTGATCAAATAAAAACCTGCACTTGGCAACAGGAGTCTAACAGTGCCTGCTCTATTATCTAGAGTACGCTCATTTTAGGATTGAAAGGCGCACACATCTTCAATAGCTTGTTTCCTGTTCTCCTCAGGCCTTAAATGCAGGACATGCATAAATGTATACTAGATGTACACTATATAGATACCGGTACTCACAGTGTGCAATATGAAGTGCAACACAAAAGTGAAAAATGTCAACAGAAAATGTGAAAAAAAGCCCCACATTTTATGACCTATACAAAAGCTCTCACTAAATACAAAGCAAATGGTTAATAATAATAATACAATAATGTATGCATGCATAGTAGAGTAAAATAACTTTCTTGTGCCCTGCTGATTTCACACAGCAGCCTGATCTCTCCCATTGATGTACCGTACACTCAAATATGGACATTATTGTCTGGATAGAGGTGAAAACTAAAAAAAAAAAGGAAGTAAGTGCTACTAGTTTGTTACTGTGTAGTGGCACAAGAGGAAGACATGCTCATTTAGGTCTCCTGATCCTTTAAAGTAACATTTGTTTTATTTTGTCTTTATTCTTTAAATGTATTACAAAATAAATGTGCCTTACCGTCAATACAAATTCAAAACCTAGCAGAACGGTGCAGTTTCATGAAACCATCTGACTTTTAAAGAATGGATGGTTTCAGCCTTAACCTTCTAACGGCAAAATGTATAAACCACATTTTTAAATATGTTAATATGAAAATAGCTGGTTAGTTGTAAGTGTCTATTGTTTAATCCTTCATGTATGCATTCTGTAATAATGTGTTAGTAGTTAATAATAAAGATTCTTCTTCTTTGATCCACATCAGACTGCGACAATAGCCTTGCCGACGTTTTCACCCTTCAGTATCCCCATAAAAGCAGCTGGCATCTTTTCAAAGCCTTTTGTGATGTGCTCCCGACACTGCAGTTTGCCCTGCAGATGCAGAATGAATAAATAGATGAAAAAAATCATACTGAAGCAGAAACATGGACATCCCTACTCATTAAGATAAAAATATTTACTGAATACAAGCATGAACAATTCTGAATTAGATCCAGCATCATAATACATTGTTTTCAGGCACTAACCTCTTTCAACCATCCCATTAGCCTCTTGAGGGTCTCGGGGTGCTTGTGCGCCCACCTGCTCTGCATGAAGCCCTCCATTTTAAGCTGCTTGAAGATCATGGTCAGTTGGGGGAATGGGCCTAAGAGAGAGAGAGAGGTGGTTGGGAAAAAAAAACAACACTTTCAATGGTAGTCCAAGGAAATAATTATTTCAAGACAAAAGTCTGTTTTTACATCCCCCCTAACATTTCAGTAAGGCAATGTCGCCCTCTAGTGAAAAAGACAGAAAATCATCTGACAGGGTTTCTACACTTCCAAATTCACTGGACTTTACAGCTGTGGTAAATAAATAGTCACTTCTTAATCACATTTAATCAGACGTTATTATGCTATAAACAACGACAATTATGTTTTGTGACAGCATTCTACAGAAGGGGTGACAAATGAAAGGAAAACACAACAAAGTGTCATGTTTCAAAATGCGTCACATGTCTGTTTGCGATTACAATTTACAATTGTCCACCCTTGAAGACACAACATTAAAATACAAGGATGTCCAGCACCCAGACAAACCCTGATTTGAGAACGTGAAGTTGTTGTTTACACACGGTTTGAACTGCATTTAAAAAAAAAAAAAAAAGTTCCACAAGCAGGCTTCCAGTAAAAGCAAAATATATATAGCAGGACTATTGATATAGAAAATTAAAGTACACACCTGTTTGGGGCGTGGTGTCGTTGTAGGTGGAAATAGCTCCACACACAGCGATTCTTCCAAAGTTCTTCATCTGTTGCAAGGCAACACTTGAAGAAGGGCCTCCCACCTAAAACGAAGAAGAAGAGTCCGTTTTTAAGTTTTAAACATTTAGCCCAAGGCGTTAAAGTAAGATTTTACATTTGCCAAACAGAAAAAGGAGAGCGTAAATATAAAAGGACACTTTATGAGCTTGGAGCTACACCACCATTGCTTACATTTTCAAAGAAGCAGTCATATCCGTCAGGAGAAGCTTTCTTCAGTGCCTCCTCCAGGGAACCAACAGTCTTGTAGTTGAAGGCCTCGTCGAAGCCCAGTTCTTTGAGGAAAGCCACCTTGGCATCAGACCCTGCTGAACCCACCACCTTACAGCCCTTGATCTTGGCAATCTGGCCCACCACGGAGCCTACTGCCCCCGCTGCAGCATTCACCAGCAGGGTCTCACCTTTCTGGAGTCCCAGAACTTCTTCTATCCCGTAAAGAGCCGTCAGTCTGTAGAAGACAAGTCAGAGTAAATCCAACAACCAAAATCTGAAAACCGTGAGGGTATGTTTACCCTCCAGTTCCACAGAAAAGCCTCTTTGGCCTTCGTTGTGTAAACTCTTTAGAACTGTTTCCATACCAAGGTTATCAGTGCCTATAAAATGACTTCATCTCACCAGCAGGACAAAACATCTGGAGCCTGACGATAGACAAAACTCAGCTGTTCTGTTCAATCGAGTCTTTCAAATTGTCCTAAACATAAGCAGGGAAATGGCAATGCTTCGATACAGATCAGCAGCCTTATCTAACATTTACTTAGGGTGGGTTAGGTGCTCTTTCTGCATAATTGTTTGCACATGTGAGTAGCCCAAGCCAACCTTCTACTTTTGGCTACGAAGTAGTGTTTCTGCTATTCCCGCTTATAGCTGACTTCCCGTATCTCTCAAAGCTGTTAGGTGCTGCTTTAAGTGAACTAGATTTTTTTTGTGCTCAGACAGCTGACAAGATGTCCATGAAACCATTGTAAATGCTGGAAAAGAATGTCGCAATTGTCTGTAAGAAAATCCATTGGATTTTTTTAACTTCTGGAAGTGTGGCTGCCAGACATAACTCACACATTCAATTTCTCAATTTCTTACCCTGGCATGCCGATGGCACCCAGAGCCAGGGACAACGAGACGTCTTGCGGCCAGTCAGGCATGATGGGATTGAGGTCAGTCCCGTCACAGACTGTGTGGGTTCTCCAGCCACAACGACCAATAACATGGCTTCCCACAGGAAATGCTGGGTTGTTACTTTGAATCACTCTACAGAAAAACAAAATAACAACAGAAGAAGAAAGAAAGCATCCGTCAATTATGTGTCTCACTTGTTCCAACTTCCGTCCATGTTGTCAGTGAGCTAATTTAAAGTTTGCTACAAATGCTGGCTAAAGCCATAAGGATGACATAGAAAACACAACATTAAATTGAAAATGAAAAAGTAGGTTAAAAATGACAAATATTTAGTTTATGTATTCAAGTGTGTTGTGGTATCCTAGACAACTGTATGACGTCAAACCATGCGGATGACTTTTATGTACTTTGGTTTAAAAAGTTAAGACAATAAATACCATGTGCTTTCAAAACAGATTGTTTTAGGTTGTTTGGAACATTTGGTCACTGAGTAATTTATTTGTGCATTTGTATCATCAAAACAATTCCCATTGAAACAGATTGAGCGTCTGAACTCTCAGCCAAGAACATTTAAACTTTTTGCTTTTCAGTCACTGTGAATCAAAGGCTTCAGTAATTAATAGCAGGTGCAGGGTCTGTTTCAGTCAACATTGTGGCATGCACGGTACATCATGATAGATTCAAGACATTCCTGTGTGTGTGTGTGTGTGTGTGTGTGCTCTTTACTTGGCCACTTGAGTTCCAATCATCACATCGCCTTCATTCATGCGGACCCTACTGAACGGCCTGGAGAGACAAACAGTGCATTACATTACATATATGATTTGGTAGAGTGTTTACAAAAATAATATTTTTTTTCAAATGCATGATCCTCCTCTCCACTCACCTCATGTATGGGTCGACACTGAGAAACACTGCTTCCAAAAGCACCTCTAAAACAAAAAGAGTCATCAGTGCCAAACAAGTTGACACATGAACAGACACTTTCCACTTCTGATTCCTGAAGTGTTTGGTATTTAATGTTTGAGAGAAAATGAAGACAACTGTGCACTTGTTTTCAAGCTTAAGAATAAAGAGACAAACATCTTCTTACCACCATCTTTGGGCGCAGGGAGCTTCTCCACCTTGAGCTCAAAGTCGCTGTCCTTCGGGAAGCCGTCAAAGTGCTTGGTCAGGATCCACGTCTTAGCTTGGACCATGGTTCTTTGTTTGGGGCAGCTGTGAGAAATATAGGAGTCGCTACATATTAAGCAGACAGTAACAGTTGGTACAGCAATGACATGCCCAGTGCTGTGCAAAATAAAACACATGTTAGATGCACTACCCAGTTATTAATAAGCGAATTAAAGTAAACGCTATAATCACTTATTCATTAAATCTTACTTGAATCATGGTGAGAAAAAGGGATCATTCAGTGAGACGATTCAACTCAATAAAGGCGTGTGAAAATACTGTGTGTCAAACTAAATCAAATCTCATTTCTTCTTCTTATAGGAGCACAAAGTAAAGTAACATTATATTGTTAAGTCTTAATTGAAAGGTTTACCTTGGATTGCAGTGTCCTGGGTGTTTACTCAGAAGTTATGACAATTGTATGTGTTAAGGTACATCCAAAATCTGCTATGCAAGACAGTACACATTTAAAAAACAAGAAGAAGTCCAATAATGTTCCGATCATACAACTCAACCACATTAATGAGTAGACATTTTCACGGAATTATTTATTTCCGGAAAACAATAATAATGTCCTTAATAAGGTTGAAAGAAGGCGGCGTTGAATACATGTGTAACCTTAGTGTGTGATTATATAAATAGAACAGACAGTAAGGTAACACTAGTTATTAGTTTGAAAAAGCAAACATTATAAAATGACAAGCTCATAAGTGAGAAGTGAGCTCCCTACAGTGGGCTGGCAGTCTGACTGACACATCCTCTCCTATACTAGCAGGTCATATAATTCGTTTGAGCATGTTATATTACATACAGCACTATCAACGTTATCTATATCACTTACCAGGTTTCGTTCTCCACAAAGAAATGGCAGAAGAAGAAGTGAAGTCACTGAGGACAGGAGCAGGCAGCGGAGGGTTGTTGAACGCGTGGGAGGAGAGAAGGCGGGAGTTGTGGTTCAATCCTTAAATCTGATTGGTTGGAGGTTTTGACGCAGCCTCCAACGTATGACGGAAAACGTCACGTCGTTCCTGCGTGTCGACGTGCGGTCAGTTTGGATGTTTGGCGCGGGTAGATAACTGGCCGAGACGGGATGCTAACAAAACGGAATTACTAAAACAATTGTAAGTTGTTTTTTGACAAATTTGGATTTGTTTGGTGAGGTTATTATAAGAATACATTGTTTTCGACACAGCTGCCAAGAGCCATGAGAGCTTGTACGCTAGCTATAACTACTTTCTAGCTATTAGCAGTGTACTGCAACTGTTTAGCTACTTAGTTAGTTAACGCTAAGCTAACTGTTGAGATCGGGACAGCGTTACTCTCACCTGATGACAGTAGCGAATGTTTGCAAATGTTTTGTCTAAATATATCTCAGTTATAATTAATAGACCAGCATTAATTTGCAAAAACACCGACCACTGTTTTATGTTAGAAATGTATGAAGTTTTTCTTAACGTATATTAGCTAATGGTACTATAACGTTGCTTGTGATAAAGATTACATTTAGCTCGTGATGTTAAATTGGAGTTGAAAGACAAAATATATATATATATATATATATATATATATATATATATATATATA
>CALSBV010010748.1:2651312-2686607 GCA_943590825.1 Bovichtus diacanthus
ATATATATATATATATATATATATATATATAAAAGTGTGTGTGTGTGTGTGTGTGTGTGTGTGTGTGTGTGTGTGTGTGTTAATGATATTGTCTGAAGAGAAGTGGGATATCATCTGAGTTTTGGTAATCATAATATCGCAACATCATGTTAGTTATAAATCTTTTTCCTTAACTGTTTTTAACTTGTACAATATACTTAGTTAAACGTTAACTGATTATTCATGCTGATTTAAAAACGAACTGTAAAATGTGCCAACAGTTCAGTGAGCCTCGCTTTGTTTATCCTTCATAATTTACGTATTACTAGTTACTTTAGAATGTATTCCTTGATATTTTTAATTTTTTTTTCTTAAGCAGGGATGTCCACATATTTTTTCCCCTAAAATTATATCAACTGCACAGTGCACACTTAGTCTCAAAGCTCACATGGTCACTTTGGAAACTGTTTTTGTGATGCTGCTGTGTTGTATTATACAGTGGTGTTTTCTAGAATTTAGTCAACGCTCACTGATAGAAATATAGAAACACAATACAAGTCAACAGCACCACAAACTACAACTTCCAAAATGAGCATGAAACAGTGTCTAATTTGAATAATATCCAACTATTCATTGTGTATGCTTTATGGTTCACTTTCTCACAATGTTGTACATTTGGAAATGATTCCATTGTTTTAAAAGAGTTCAGGGGGATTATGAATATGATTTGCAGTATTCTTACTCTCTTTGTATTGGTTTTCACCTAATCCTCCACAATCCACATTGTGCTGCTGTGTGACTCACTAGCACAATAGCAAGGGGGGTACAGAGTGCTGAACCACCATGTTAAACGGTGACCAGTTTGTGGAGGCCGTGGGCCGTCTAGGTTATCCTGGTGCATCATCACTGAAGGCCTCCGACTTCGACTGGCTGTTTGACTGTGCCCCGGAGAACCTTCACTTCTTGCGCTTTGTCTGTCGGACCCTCAATCAGAGCAATGTTCTCACCACAGAGGAGGCACGTGCTTTTCAGGAGCTACGGAAGTCTGGCAAGCCTTTTCTGGATGAAGCAGCGTTAGGCGAGGTTCTTAAAACCATTGGACCTTCTGATGGGTACAGTGCAAACATCTTAGGGCCCTCTGCTTCATCTTCATCCTCCGTGTTTGCAGCTGAGGGGGATGTGGTCATTGAGGATCTGGAGGCAGAGCTCCAGGCACTGCGTAAAGAGAAAGAGCTGAAGCAACGGCGATATAACAGGTTGCAGGTTGTGGCCACCTCTCGTGCAGATGTTGACCTACGACTTGCTGCAGAGCTGGAGAGTGTTGCATGTAAGCTAAAGGACGCCAGTGCTTCCATTGGAGCTGAGAATGCTGACACAAATGCTCTACTACAAAACATAACAGATGAGGTGAGAAAGCTTGCTTCATATCTCCCAGTTCAGCCAGAGGCCAAGCAAAAAGGAAAAGGAGAACCTATGGCTCCATCAAACCCTTCTATCTCCATAATCCCCACCGTCCTCCTCTCTCAGCTGCCCTTGGACCCCTACCTACACCAGGAGGAGCTCAACACTAAAACACTAGCTGCCTTCACTCGGAAGCATTTATTCCAGGGCATCTCTGACATTGTTGAGACTTCTTGCTCTGAGCGCTTCCAGGTCCTTGACCTTAGTTCTTGTGAAGATGGAGAGAACGAAGAGAAAAAGCATGAAGGGGGAGAGAGGGAGGAGCGAGTGGTGGAGCGCAAGAGGACCGAGATGGCCAGACTTCAGTGGTCTCATATTGTGGCCCAGCACCAACTGATGCAGGCCATGGCAGAGGAGAAGAGTGTCAAGACTGGACTTGACTGGCTCTCTGTGAAGTCTACTCATACCAAGGTAAAGCAGACATATATATTGTGGGTTTTATTATCTCTTGCGGGCACTATCACAGTTCTCATAGTTTGTTTGGTTATTACTGTTCTTGCTTCCTGTCTCAAGCTTTCTTTCATATATATTTCTTTACCAGAGCATCTCCATATCCTCCTCACTGCATGTCCGTGAGGTTGTGTCGAGGAAGGAGCTGCAGGCGGTGGAGGCGGAGCTGGAGGCTCTGCTCCATGGACCAGTACCTGCTGCCCTTCGAGAGTCAGCCAGGTTGCTTAATGTGCCAGTAGTGCGGGGAGACCTGGCTCTGCAACTAGCCAGGCAGGACTACTACACCTCCAGACAGGATCAGGTTAATTGATGATATCACTCATTTTACCCACAGTTTTTCTGTTAAAACATGCATTTCCCAGGGTAATTGTTAGCCATCAATCAGCTTTGATTAAGCTACTGAGAATTCAGTTGTCTTGCTCTAAAGCATTTTAATGAGATACAAGGTGGATGCAAACATAATATTGTTATACATGGTTTGATCCCTGTGTAAATCATCAGCCATATGTATTGTGTTATGGTTTTTAATGTTTAGTTATCCTCACTTAATATTAAGGGTTCCAATTTATGAAACTATTATGAAAAAAGTCTTTAGGCTGACTAAGTGAGATCCCACAACAACCTCATTACAGAATAATTGATCTGTCGATGATTCACAAATCATAAAAAGAGATTTTTTGGTTTTCACTCCGTGCAGGTTTATTTTTCCATAAAACAAATGCAGTCCAATAAACCGAGTTGTTCCGGACCTATCTATCACAATTACAATATTCACAGCGGACAGATCAGTGGGTTGAACATAGCAGAAGATAACTTGAGTCTCTAGAAAACGGTTACATTTTTATAGAACATTCAGGTTGGTGGCACTTATTTTTACCGTTTACTTCATGTCCGGCATTTAACAAAAGATGTCCTTGAACTGATTAGTTCTTAATTTTGTAATTATTGGTCACACATCCTTCTTTCACTCCCTTACGTCTATCAGTCATGGTGACCTAGTCGGATCATTGTGTTGGCCACCTGTACGGACACTACTCTCTTACTGTTTTTATAGACCATGACATCTTTGTTTTTCTTCAGAGCACGTCATTACCGTATTCATACAAGTTTTGACAGATTACACATTTACAATCACAGTTCTTCTGAAATGAGGAGCCTCATTTCTGACCGGATACACATGGTCACCTACTAACCACCAAACATATTATATTTTTATACTTGCAGTATAAATTTTCTACACAATCTCCATTGGTGGATGCAAACCCACAACATGAATATAGAGCATATACCTATAGCAGTATTTGGTTAATACTTGGTTACGTTTATTGAATTTTCCCCGCTGTATTGATTACATATGATTATACCTTTTTCCATTCTTAACAATTATTTCTGCTTTTTCCATTAACAGTTGGGGAGTGCTTATTTTCACCTACATCAATTGTCAGAATCATGTTTAAAACATGGAACCACCTATACATCTACCTGTCAATGTAAAAAATCAACAGCCATAGTAAAGTTTTATGTTTTTCCTCCTAGGTACGAGACTACCTACTCCGCCAGAAGGCATCCTTTGACCTTGTGCTCCTGGGTCAGGAGATGGAGTTGAGGAGGTGGAGGACGTGTCTTAAGCAGCTGGGAGAAGTAAATAGCAAATTGGTAAAGGAAGGTGAGGCGGCAACCCACAGAATTGAGTCCCTGGCACACTCTGACCTGGCTATCAACCCCAGGTCCAACCCTATCATCAGCTGCAAGGATGCAGCCTTCAGCAGGTAGGAAGACTCGAGCTGAAATGTATTGTTTTAGAACAGAAGTATGTATGTTACAAATTTTAAACCTTTCTTTTATATTTTATTGAAATCTAATCCTTTTATCCTTCTTGTCTTTATTTATTAATCGTATTTATTAATACATAACTCAGTTATATATTCATAACTGTTTCATTTATTCATCCACTGCACTCTTGTGGCTGTTAGTTGGCATGGGCATATTTGCAGTCCTAAATCAGGATTATTCACTTGCTTCTTCTGAATTACTTTGTGCTATTTTGGCTGCTTTGTGCCAATGACACTCTTTGTCCTTTAAAAGCTGGCTGTCTCACTTTGACTGGAATTTAGTGTTGTATGCAACTCTTTCCTCAGGCTGCTCCAGATCCTTGACCATGATTCAGTCCACGGTCGATCAGAGCCTTTTCGGACCTATGAAGCATTGGACCACGCTGCTCGTGACCTTGCAGGCAACCTCCAGGTGACCCGAGATGCTCTAGCTGGTGCTGGCCGTGAGCAGTACTACACCGCAGCTCGTCTTTATGGCGACTGTGAGGCGCTCCAAAGGGCAATGCACACAGAGCTCCAGCAGCTGGTCTTAAGGCCGCAGGTACGTCCAACGGCCTCCACTGACCAGGAGCTGCTCTGCCCCAATGCACAGGTGGGTTGGTTTCCTTTTATTTTCTGCACAGTCATCTTGGTCAACCATACAGAGTGCATTTCAAAAGCAATCCTCAATGTGAGTCTTTTAAATTACTCATCACTATTGGTGAGGGAAGCTGGTAACACTTTTTGTTTTTTCTTTTGCACATTTTTTTTTTCATATCACAATTTCAAGTACTTCATAAAAAGACACGTTGGGTGTAAAAGCACTGTGTGCTTAATGGCTCTTAGGCAGAACAGTGTGGTGTTGTACTTTTATAATGACACATTACGTCTGTTATTTGAGATGTTAACATAAATATTTTTGCAGGTAAGTTTAATTAATTATCTTGATAATTGACCTTATTTGCCTAACACGTTATGTTTGATTGATTCATGAGTGCTCACTTAGCCTGTTGCTTTTTATTTCTTTGTGCATTTCTCATCCAGCTTCCTTTGTCTCAACAGGAGCTGACTGTGAAGCTTGTAGAAGCTGAGTCTCAGCTGCAGAGTTTGCAGCATGTAATGCAAGAAATCATGGGGGAGGCTAAAGCCAAGCGTTCTCAGCTGGAGCGCAATGCCCTCCTCAGGCGGGAGAGGGAATTGTACATCTACTTCCACTTGGATGCCCGGCTGCTGCAGAAAGTAGTGGAAGATCTGGAGGGCAAAATGGCTGCAAAGAGAGGACAACAGTAAAGCCTGCCAGAGTGAATGAGGAGCGCTTTAGCCAGTTCAACCTTAACGTGCAACCTGTTTTATAAAGCTTGAAGATGTCTGATAAGTACACTGTGTCTTTAGTGGAGGAGGTTTACAAAGTAACCCTTGCTCTGCTACCGTGTATACAAGTGTGTACCTACTCAAAATCTGCACCTTCACTGGCTTTGTGCAAGAGATCACTCTCTTAAATCTTTGGGACAACACTCAACTTGGGAAAAAATGTGGTTTTATATGAGCAGTGCTGCTTGTATTGGGATTCATTTGAATGTGTTTCTTTAAAAACTATTTTACATAAACTAATCAGATAATTCCTATTTCTTGTAATGTTCTAATATGTCTTTGTTGCCGTTTTGTCATCAGATAAATAAATTAAAATGTTATCTTCATGGAGGATTAGTGGTGATATTCTTTTTAACTTGAGGTTATTAAAGTCTATTTCTGGAAAGTTAAATGTGTTTTTGAGATGACTGTGTAAGTGACCTAACTCTCCCCTTTGTCCTGTTTAGGCCATTTACAGTTGAATATTCAGATATCGTCAGGTAGAGAAAAAGACTAGCAGGCATTCTGTCAGGGAGGAGATGGAGCAGTTGTCTAGCAACAGGTTGTACTCAGGACCTCTGTCCTTGGAGGCCCAGAAGATCCTGGCTGCTCTGCGGGCCCAGAGTGTACATGCAGCTAGACGCAACCACAGCTACGCCAATCACAGGCAAAGTCAGTCACACAAGCATAGAATATCTTACTTAATATTGCAGTATATTTTTGCAGTGAACATTTCTGGTTCCCAGTTTTAGCCTCTGTGTAACTCAAATGTTCAACTCAAATGTTGATGGTATAACTTAGTATTGTAGCTCAGTAAAATTGTGGATGTTTGTAAAATCTGTCTACTTTTAGCCTTTTTTTATGGGTTGTCGGGTTTAGTAATTCAACAAAAAAACGATTATAAATCACAATGACATACAGTATTGATTGACAGAAAAACAATATTTGCCTTAATTATAAGAACTGGTTTCGATGGCATTAAATATTTTCTATTAGAAAATTTGCCACAATTTTGTGGGCATGTACTGTATGTATACAGTGTAAAACAAGATGTGATGTAGAATATACAGGTCGGACTGTTTTTTCTATATTTTTACTGCACAAGTAGGCATTGTGTTTATACGTTATTTAATACTTCATATATTTAGATCCCAGAGAGTTTACTGTTTTCTACTTTTGTTGTGTATGTAATAGTGGAGAGGTATAATGGCAGCCAGAGGGCGCCGTGGGCTCAGAGCAGCTGGAGTCAGGAAGACGGCAAAGAGACAGACACAGACCGGTAAGTCGGAATAAGTAGAAGCTGCACACATATGAAAACATGCAGTTATGTTTAGTTAGAGTATCTATTTTTATTAATATCTTATTTCTACTGTAGTCATTAATTACCTGAGCAGATTAGTGCAAATACATAGATGTAATTATATGGGTTGGACTGTCCTGTATTAGGCAATGGTTAATGTTTATAAATGAGGCATGCTTTGTGAAGCAATAATATAGTCTAATCCTTAATGTACTTACTGCAAGTATAAAACTGAAAAAGTTAAAGAAATGTCATTGCCAATGTCATGGTTCAGACCATGGTCCAGGCCCCAGGTGTCCCCTTTTTCCACTTCTTACCATGACGCCTCCAATCAGCGGCAGAACTCTCAGATCTCGGCCGGCTGTCACTACTCGCAGACTCCAGACTGCTCCCCCTCATCCCAGGCCTCATGTTCCTCCTCCTGCTGGGATTCCTCCCTCCAAAGACAGATGTCTCAGACTGAAGCCTATTATCGGGGGTCACAGATTTATTCCCACAAAAAGTACTCTGAACCCCCTGCTGGCCAGTCCTGTCAGGCTCTGTCATTCACTCAGCATGATGAGGCAGCACCATCTATGTCCCATAGAGGCCGTTACACCCTGTCCCTCCAGATACCAGAGAGACTTTATGAACATCAAGCTACACCCTGGAGAAAGTAAGTAGCGAGGAAAATGGGGTTAGTATCATAGATATGAGTGTTTATGTATGCATCTACCACGCTTGAGAGTATTTCATGTATTCAGAAATGTTCAGCGGTTAAGAGGACACTTTGTCGCAGGCTGTCTGCAGTTAAGCATGTATTAATGATCTTCTGTTGCTGATTTTGTGAGTGAAAAGCATGCATTATATATTTAGCACATTCTCTCTTCTACTTTCAAAGCTCAACTGAAGAAATGAGGCCGGCTTTCACCCACAATCTTTCTCCAGACGAAGAGGATCATGATGAGGTTTTGTTCCCCACAACCGAGCACCCTAATACCCATAAAGGGGAGCCGGCTTTGGTTTTTCATGGGGTTTCTTCCTGCCTTCAGATAAGTGAAGAGACAGATGATGACAAATCAGGTGCACAGAAAGAAAAAAAAGATACAGAGAGCTGGCATATCCCCAGAAAGAAGCTGGACCACACTGTAGCTTCGGACAGGCAAGCAAAGTGGAGGCTACCTCTTTCCAACCCCATCGAGGAGGTCATTAGTGGAGGAGAAGAAGGAGGCATACTATATCACTGGTCAGAGGAAGGGGTTCAGCAAATAGTGGATTCAGAAAATATGTTGCAGGCAGTTGCATCACAAATGTCAGACAGAGGTCATGAAATGCAGGATGCAGTAACTCGTCAAGAGACGAGACATCAGGATGCTCCCCTGCCAAATATGAGAGGGTCAGCCAATGAAATGGAAGGGCGTCTCCTCTTTGGAACCAATGAGAATGCTAGTTTAGAGAGAAATTTGAACTTGGTATTTACAAGTAATATGGACAAAAGTTATTCTCGTTGTTATTCTGAGGATGCAAAGTCCTGGCAGGAAGACGATAATGACTTGGAGTATAGAGTTAATACACCTGAAATCAAAGAAGTTGAACATCCATCTGACACTGAGGATAAAGAGGTGTCAGTGGGATGTCATACTGGCAGTCCAAAAAAGATCTCAGTATCTTTAGAAAGGGGAGAACATAAGGTGAGCCGCTGCCAAGCTGAAAAGCCTCAAGATATGAGTCAGACTGTGAATGAAGAAGCAGAGTTACACCACACAGACAACCCACTGTTGCAGTATGAGCCCACCAAATTAGTCCTGGGTGGCACCACTGCTGATAACCTGGAGGGAACCACAGCGGAAAGAATATATGTGATGGAGGTCGGCTTGGGAGTGCAGAGGGAGAGCAGTGCAGGCATTGACACAAGCACCGAAAACAAGATGGAGACAGAGCAGCACCATTGTTCTGATTGTAGAGAGGTCAATGAGTTTTCTGGAGGAGACACTGAGCCAGGAGAGAAGGGGGAAGACAGAAATGAGTCTGTGGTGCCACCTGTGGACAGCAAAAATGGGAGCACATCTGCAGGTAAGTGCCCGATTGATGATGCTATCAGTTTCTAAGTTGTTATGAAATGTATAATACTCTGCCAGAGAGTACGTTTAAGTTTTAGCTCATAGAATATTTCAGAAAACAGTAAAAAAAAAAAATAAAAAATAAAAAAGAAATATATATATATATATATTATAATGAATGTCACCTATCACTGTGATGAATTTTTGACTAATATGTAGTTCAACTAATCACCACTAGAGTGTGCTAGAATGCTTTTCTATGTAAGTGCTTAAAGCAACTGCATGAATAAATACACTCCAATACAAACTGAATGTTTGTAGTCCACTAAGAATTCACTAAGACATTCAGCCTCTTTAAATGGAAAAAAAATAGTATTTATGCTACCTCTTTAAAGGGGAAACTATAATGTTTCTTTTTAGGGTATTGGGGCTGTGTTTTATTAATGGAACCAGAAAATGTACTACAGCATTAAAGCCTATAAAGCTCCACTTTCAGTCAAGTATGTACAATTCTCATGTCAGGTTTTCTGCGGGGACTGTTTTTAGTGCCAGTTTCTAGTTTAGACAAAATAACACTGGGGGTGCCAAAGCGTTTGAAGTTGCGTCTTGCCGGTGGCTTTCAGCCATCTTTCTTTCATCGGAGTGGCAATGACAGCGCAGTGCTGAGGACACTCAGCACTGACGAGGGATGTTGTGTACCGGCTCACATTACAGCCGCAGGAAGGTAGCTTGAGTCTCAGCTGCTGAGACAATGCTGAGTCAACCCACACATGCATACACGTCTACAAACACACACACTCAAAAACACACATGCAAACAAGTTGCACTTTGTGTCATAACAAAATGTCAGTTTGATCTTAGCCAGGGTAGCTAGTGTTGGCTGACCTTGTCCAGTCACACACTGCTGAGGTGTCACTACACACTGTGTAAGTGCCCATACATGCTTAGTCAAACACATGCTTGCATAACGGAGCGGGGTCATTGATTGAGGATGCGTCTGAAAAGTGATGATGTGATAGAAATCCTCTTACCTCCTCCCCTCTAGAGGACTCTGGTAGAGAAAGTTGCTCCACGCCAACACTGTCCCAGGAGTGCAGGGAAGAAAGGTCAAGGTTCAGAGCTCCGTGTCTCCTTGGGAACCACCAACACCATAACAACGTGCAAGTGAGTCTCTAACGGAGCAAGTCTAAAATATTACCAATAATGTATTACATGACAGCTATAAAACTCTACACAAAGCGAAGTTGATTGCAGACACATAAAGTCAGCAATTTGGAAGGAGGACATGAGGCGACGATCTTGAGTGAAGTTTTATAATTTTGTCCTTTAAGAAAGTCCACTTTGCTTCGACACTTTAACTGACGAAATAGTTAATCTCACTTGCTAAGATTTGTTTACTTGTCTTTTATTTCAAAAATCTTTTTTTTTCTCCTGTTTTCATCTGTCTCCCACTCTACCTCCATAATCCCTGTAAGCAGAGGCAACAGTGTGCACAGCAGCAACACAGCAAAAAGTCCTGAAATTTAAATAGCTGCTTTTAAAGGGATTAGGCTTCTATTTCCCCAATGCACGTAGAAATCAATCTGGCTGGTGTGAAATTGGGTGCTGTCGGCAATATTGCAGCATAGCAATAGCTCCCCAATGAGTTGTAAAGTGAAAATAAAAGTCCTGACAAAGTAGCTCACTATACATATTGGCAGAAAAGGAGAGAGAGCAGCAAAGAGAAAGAACTCTGAAGGGAGATGGAGGGATGGTGTGTGAGAGCGATAGAGAGGAGGATGCAGTGAGAGAAGTGAAGGGGTAGAAAAGTGGGAGCGGTTGAAAGATGGAGGAGGAGAAGAAGGATGTAGGACTGTAATGCTACAATCAGCAGCAAACACGCCAATCCATTCTCTCTCTCTCTCTTCCCTCATTCACTCTCTCACACTCTCCTGCACCCAGTACTGGGCTACGGGCCATGGCCTGCCTTGGTTTTCTATCTATATCCTGTAGCACAGCACCCTTGGGGGGTTCATGACTTTGTCAGCAGGAAAACGGGTTGTGTTTACAGGGAAATAAGGAAGACTCTCCTCAGGGAGCTGAATCATAGGATTTCCTTACATACATGCTGACATACATGGTCTTAGAAAATCCGCAGAATACCCAACTTCCCATCTCTAACCTAGCTTTCAAAGAATAGAAAGCGCACGTGCACACGCTCAGTTATTTTGCATAAATAGAGATGGGAGTTGCAGGTATGAATAATGGAGATGTTTTATAAAATGCTGGAAAGGTTATCAGGAGGTGAAGGTGTACTTTTGGGATATGGGGCTCAAATTTCTGTCAATCTTGTTTCTCACTTTGTTTCTCGTTCTCCCACATCTCCACTGGCCTCTATGGGATCATAACATTTCTGTTTGCTGTCAATCTTGAATTTTACATTTTGATAATTTACATGCTGCTCTATCAAATTGAGGCATATTTAGTCTTTATTTTGACCTCACATTACTTGCACCTCCCTTTAGGGCTTAACACACAGTACAATACTAACATATTATTTAATACATAATATACATATACAGCACAGACCATATATCCTATATTCATATATATGTTTTACACTTGTAATCTGTCAGATTAGTTAATTGAACACTTTTTAAATCAAATTAGATATAGTGAAATATTCATCGTCATCCAGCCAAAACAAGCATGAAAGATTAATAAGTGTGATCAAGTGTGAGTGACACTACTTCAGCAGACTTTCAGACAAACAGTGTCTGGACTGTGTGTTTCTGTCTGGGACAGTGGTCTTTTTACATGCGCCTCTTTTCTTTTTTCTGCTTGCTTTGCTTCTCTTTGTCTTGCTCACCACCTTTCACACATTTTTGTATTATCCAACTAGATCTAAACTTGAATGGGGAATAATTAGATACGGCATGTATTCTACTCTGGTAATTATGTGCAACTGGAACATTTTACTTAATTCTGCTGACTTTTCTAAACTGATTTGCTCTTATGTATTGATTTTCTATGCAACAAAACTAACACAGAGTCTGTTTTCAAGTGCCTTCTGATGTTGCAGAATAAGTCGTTCTAAATCTATTCTCGCCTCCTGTTCTCTCTGTTTCCTTTGTCCCTGTCTGACTGCACACTGTTCACCTTTGCTTGTGTGCAGACTGCTAATGGAGATGTCAGAGGAAGCAGCTCAAGCCGTGTAGCCCCAGCAAGTAGTTCTGCTGCTGAACAAAACTCCTCCTCAGTACAGGACTTGGCCTCAACTGCCACAAAACTTTCTTCCCAAACTCATTTACGTCATCTTCCCCTGATCCCCTCCTTCCCCTTAAAGAGGAAGCATGAAGTACTTCAGCGCCAATATGCTGACCTTCCTCCTAAAATCTACCTAACCAGGCGTCCTCCAAAATGGGAGCCACCTCATTCCTATCAAGAAAAGGCAGGTGAAGAAGGAGTCAATGAGCTGAAGAGAGCCAAGCCCAAGACCTCTGTCGCTGAACTCCCAGCTGTACCCGCAGAACAACCGACTAAAGCTAGTTCTTCACATAAAACAGGAATAGTGTTAGCGGTGAATAAAGAACCATATGCCCTGACGCAAACTCAAGAAATTCGTCAGAATAAGGTGGCAGAAAGGTGCCGTGAATTAGCTAGGAATGCTTCCAAACAAGCTTCTGTGACCTGCATAGAACTCAAACACAAGCGAGCCAAATGTGGGCCAGACAAGGGAGTAAATGGGCCAAAGATATCTCATGAGCAGGCTAATGAGCCCCAGAACCAACCCAAAGCTAGCTGTCCGACTGCAACTTTGACATCTGACCCCAGAGTAAAGGATTCTGGGAAGATGAACCAAGACGAGAAGATGCAAATGCTTGAGAAGGCTGGGAAGAGCGGGGCGCTGGTGCTAACCTTGGTGTACCGAGATGGAACAACTCAGTTAGACCCAGAACAGGTGAGCAAAGCTTGGCAACACGAGTGGAGTTTTTTGTGGCTGATGAAATTGGGAGACTTGTCATCCTTAGGTAACATTTAGCAACATATCGTAGGTCAGGTCCTTAATTCTGCTATATTTTTATAATAAACAATTTGAAATCATCGTTTTAGTTTCACTTTGCATCTGTAAATGAAAATAAACACTAGCTTTGCCCTGCGCCAAGTGTCTGCCCCAGTTGTTGTAAGATTAGTGTAAACTGTTTACTCTTGTGGCCAACTGCTTAATTAACTGTTTGCTCATGTTAATTTTTCCCTCTCTGATCCTTGATAAAGAAGCTCACTCCAGCAGTGTGTGGCCTCCTCGTACTGATGATGAGCAGTCTCCACCGCAGCACACCAGAGGACTCACTCGGGCCAAACGACAGTCTGATCTACTTAAAACTAGAACACACACCTGCATGGGCCCAGCAGCACACACACCAGAGCCAGGAGCTCTTTACTAGGTGTGTGTGTGTGCGTGTGTGTGCGTGTGAGCAAGTTTATGTGTTTGTATGAAGGAGAACTGAGAGTGAATATGATCATTTTGAATTTGAAGTACAGTACGTCCATTGGCTTTGGTATGTTAGTGTTTCATACTTGTTTTGTTTTAAATCAGGAGTACATAGGTGTGCGTTTGTGTTTTCCATAGAGATATGCTGCTACAGGTGCTATCAAGATCTCAGCTGGTGGTGTGCTATAAAGCGAAGGATTTGCTTCGTACAGCTCTGCAGTTTTACAGACGAGACCTCAGCTGGAAACAAGGTAGACAGACATAAAAGCACATACACACATAGAAACACATCTAATTGTTTACTCCTACATGGAAACACTACTTTATAAATGCATCATCAGCATCAGCATTTATCAAGCTCAAATCAATCTCAAACTCAATCTCTCATCAGTACACAATATGTTGAATACTGCTCAGTGTTATGAAGAGCTTTCCTCTCTGTCCAGTGGCAGGCTGTCGTATCCAGGACCCACAGGTGTCAGGGTGGCTACTGGATCCTGCAAATCCCTCGTCCTGCTACCAGGACCTTCTCAATAAACACAGCAAAAGACCGCATACAACACCTGCCCTGGGTACCAAGAAGGTTTGTTAAAGCAACGACAAGGATTTTTTAATCTTGTGTTGATTTTGGCCCCTGTGGACAAAAGCGGGCCAATTAAGGATTGGTTAAGAATCCTTTCAAATTCTGCAATTCTCTCCCGCTGTTCAACACCGTCCATGGTGGAGACTTGTTTTCACCCGTGCTCTATCACTGTCCCTTTTTTTAGCTTTTTTTTTGTCAATTCTTTTCTTTTAGCTGATCCTGCCTCAGTAACAGCCATAACCGCAAAATGTAATGTAAAAAATAAAATGTCCACTGCCCAAATAATTAGAAAGTGGCTGAAATTCACATTTAGAAATCTGTCCTTGAAAGAACAGAGAGGCGTCTAAGACAGTTCATACTCCATGTAAGCACCCATTCTCTGGTGCCTGGACTGCCTGTTCTTCCCTGAACACAAGGAACAAATAAATCTACTACATCATGTAGAAGCAAGCTGTTCCTTCCCACCTACTCACTTTCTCTCTGTTTGTCTGCCTCTCACTCTCAGGTTTCTCAGGTCATCTCAGGTCTCTATTCGCTCCACTGTCTTCACATGGAGCTATGTTTTAAACTACAGGTTAGTCTTTGTGCACACACACACTTGCATACCTGTACATACAGTATAGACATACTACACATTCGCTGACTGACTCTTTGTGTGTTTAGAGCCAGGGGCTGTGGGATCTATACTCAGACATGGAGCTGAACATGATCTCTGTTCTGGCAGGTAAGAACCTTCTCTTTCTATTTTTCAGTATACACTGAGCACATATTTTGAAATAAACCTTTTTTTTTCCACCATTATGCAGTGCATTTTTCTTGAATAAATATCCTTGAATAACCAAAATAATGTGCAAATTGTAACACATTGTGGTAGGCTGCATTAGAAGTATGCAGTATTGGCTGGTATTTGGTTCATAGCTGCCGTTTGTTTAGGCTGAGACTAAAGTATGACATAGTATTACTACATTCAGTTTTACATATCCCTGTTTTGAACCATCAAATGAAGTGTTAAACAGTCATAATAACTCTCTATTGTTAGTAGCCATACTATAACGGGTCCTGTGGAGCAGTAAATACTTTTTACATTTTTTCAGCCATGGAGAGCCATCGCATCCATGTGGACAAAGAAGCTCTGAAGAGAACTTCAGACCTGCTGGGGGTAAGGCAGAGCGTCAACAACGTTTGTGGTACATTGAATGTTATTTTAAGGTTTCCCTATTAGTGTTATTAATAAATAGAACAGAGCAGTTTGACTAAAAGACAAGCATTTTTCATATGGTGCCAGCAGCCATATGAAAAACTGTTATAAAGTAGACAAATTTATCTCTCATAGCCAGCAGCTATTAACATTTTCCTTTTGACGAATGTTCATTTCCCAGCAGAAATTCTGCTCAGTGTGTTTAAATATAGACAGGCAAATGTTAAATAATGTGATTTACTTCTATTTTACTGGCTTGAAATACTAAAGTCCTGCAGCAGCACAGGACTGAACAAGTCGCATTCACTCGTGTTAATCCAATTCATGTTTATGGTAATGGGTCAAAAAAAAAATGGGTCAATGCTTATTCTATGTATTTTCTTTTTGATTATGTGACCTTGGGTTCTGGAGATGATCAAAAGTTTCCCTCTGGTCCTTGAACTCCTTCAAAGTTTGTGAACTTTAGGGGAGGAAATCAAGGCCTTGAACTTTTTTAAAAATAGACATGGGTCATTGAAAGTTCTTTAATTTATATATATTTTGTGCAAGAATTGAATAGAAATCTATCTCTCAACTTACACAATATGATGTTTAGCTGTGCTGTGTTAGAGAGTCTTTTATCACTGTGACGGCTAAATTGAGAAGTGGCACACATTCAAGCTTCTCTCTCTTTTAATTTGTTGTCTCTGAATTTCTGTAAAGTCTGCAGGTTTTTATTATAAAAACGATTAGTGTTGTAACACTTATTAACCTTGATCCGTGTCTCAAATTAGTATAATTTGTGTTAGGTCCTAGAATTTGAGGGAATTGAGCCTGAAAGTCCTTAAAAAGTCCTTGAATTTGATGTTTAAGAAGGTTTGGGAGCCGTGCAAGTGAATGCGTATAGTAAGGTTTTATTCACTGAGTTTCTTTCCATACATGCATAATGTAAGGAAAGAAACTGTATAGAGAGAATCCTTAATCATGCCACAGAATGTGATATTATTGAACAGTCTTCATATTTTCAGCTAACAGTCATATAGGCGCAGACATATAGCAAACTGGGCTCTGAATCCTCAAAGGCAGTTATGAAATAAGAATCTTTATGTTGATCCATGCTTTGAAGGGCAAATGTGTTGGAGTCTTATGTAACTGCTCTCAGATGTTTATAACAAACAGACTTAATGGAAATGCCCCCGTGGAAACATAGCTTTGTCCAGCCTGTGTGTAGGTATGATGTTCGGGGTCGGCTCAGGTTTGTGCTCCATCACTATTAGCTGATTGAATGTAAGACTGGCTGTTGAACCACAGTGTGGTAGACAGCTGCTATATTAATACAAATGGGAGCAAAACAGTGGGTGGATATGAGAAACGGGAGAGATCTCTGGAAAAAACCCTCAAGAGCCTGATGGGGAAAGAAAAATATAATTTCTCTTTTTCTTCTGGGTAGGATTAGTGATGTGGTGGGTGGACATCCTCCCGGTACCTGTCCTATTTACATGCAGATAAAAAACAATTCTGGAGACCACATTTGAGAGTAATCTTAGACACACTTAGACAGTGTGACACGTTGTGGACACATCAGGAATACACACATGTTCCCAATCATTTTCAGTCATAGCACACTAGTAAACCCAATTGCAACTTTTTGCAGGCGCCAGCAGGGGTGTTGTTGTGCAGACAGGGTCTTTTGGTATCTTGCCGTGTTACTATAAATAGGATGGAGAGTCTGTCTTTTCCCTTCAGGAGGCTGTGCTGCAGGAAGGAGCACCACTGTCTGCCTCTGCCAACATGCACACACACTGAGGCGCTGAAGTTTTTGCAGACTGCTGCAGAGTTATGTGCTTGTGTTTTTTGGTAATATGCGCCTGCGAGGGCACTCACACATGTCCCCACTCTGTCTTGTTGGATTTATTTTTATCCGAGCTGTCGAGTTTACCTGTCTGAACACCACACAGCGGATCCCTCCTGTCTGTCAGCCTGCATCTTACGACCCCGCTCACATTGTCTTTTCAGTCGGCATTATTGCAATTCTGAAGGAAAAACGTCACTTTATAAACGTCTTTCAAATTCGGTCTGTGTTTTTCAGACATCACCATTCAGGTCAGATCAGATGGACGTCCTTTTGTAAACAACTATCACATTAGGATCAAACTGAAAAGTCCACATTTTGATGCAATGATTAATCCAAAATATTGCCCCTACCATATCGTGTGTGTGTGTGTGAGCGTGAGTGTGTGTGTCAAAGAGTACTAAGGGGCTAGCATCCAAAATTGATGAGGCAGTCTGGAGCCTGCTCTGGGCTAAGAGCATGAAAGAGAAGTACATATTTGGGAATTTTGCCAGCCAGCTCCACTTTTTCTTCTTTCCTTTCTTTTCTCTGTCTCTTTATATCTGTCTAGTCCCTCCACCCTCCTCTCCTCCATTGCTCTTCCTGCCATTGTCACATCTCCCGCCTCTGCCCATCATCCTGTCAAGTTCTGTCTGTCTAACGGTCTCCCTCCTGTGACTGATGTCTGTTTGTTTCAAATGCTATTTGTTTTCACTTCAAGGTCCGGCCACAGCACTCCTGCTGCTCTCGTATTCTCAGAATCTTCCTCTCATCTTCCTACTCACTGAAGTATTTGCATCACATTTCAACACATTTCATTTTTGAACCCTTTAATTTGCCCTGTCCTCTCTTCTCCTTTCCCCTTTCTGTTGCTTTTCTGTCTGTGGTCTCTCATTTCATCACCCAACCTCGCTCTCTCTCCCTCTCCCCTCCCTTTTGTTTTTCTATTCTTGCCCCTGTTTCTCTTCCCTCGTTCTCTTGTTTGCCTGTCAAGTTGTTAAGAAGTGTTTTCTACTTCAGTAAGACTGGTAATGAGCTGCTGGTGTGAGGGTGTCACCCCAGTTGTAAAAAAAGCAAAAGTATTCATGTTTAGGCTGAATATTTTAACCCCCCCCCCCACCCACACACACACACACCCTTTCCTCATTTACTTTTCTTCATCTTCCTCCTTTACTTTTTATCGTTATATGGGACCTTACTCTTTTATCCTCAAATGTTTTTGTCATGTGCCTCTACCTTTCACTCTCTTCTATCAGTCTCTTTTGCTTTCCTTCTTTTTTTCCCATCACAAGTGCCTCTTTATTCCCTTCTCTCTTCCCTTTTTATCCTCTGTAGTAGCCTTTCTTTCTTTCATCCCTTTACTTCCTCTCCCTCACTGCGTTTATCAGGCTGCCTGTGTCGATCATCCTGAGGAACAAAGTTCCTTCCGTATTTGACTGGATTATCACAGCAGTCATTAAATAAACCCTGTCTGGCTCTCTGTGTGTTAAGGACTTAGAATGTGTGACACAAAGTGTGTGTTTCAGTAGTTGTTTGTATCTGTATGTTATGTTATATACATATGGATTTGTTTTTTCCTTATTTTGGGTGTGTTTGTGAGTGTGTGACAGTTTTAGCTAATGCTGTTTGTCATTAGTTTGTCTGTGTGTGTGATCCTAACGCGCTCGCTGTGTGACTGCATTAGACAGATTAACACAGCGCTTTGCCTTTGACCACTGAAAGGAAAGAGAAATCAGACAAGTTCTGTCTTACTCATACTAACAGTTCTCTCCTTAAATAACCTCCCCTCTTTACAGCAGGGTTCATACCCAGACCTGCAAAGTCTGTCATGTCACTCAATAGCAACAATCTCTGTGTATCCGAGAACCTTTTAAATCGGTGTAAATTATGTTCTATCAGACTTCTCTTGTAGATCAGTCCTAGAAAATGAGAATCGTGCAAGTTTGCCTTTTTGTATCAAGCATCACAAAAGACGTAGTATGAGCGTGTTTGAGTGAATTTGCCTGACTAGACAACCGCACATCACGTGATGTGACATTGCGCACAATGCAGTTTTTATGCTGAATAATATGTTGTGCAGCCCCGACTGATACTGTGGCTAAAACAAACTTTGGAAAATATTTGCAATACTACATGACTCAAGTCTTACTGATCCTCTCCCCCCCTCTGTCTCCCTCCTTCCTTTTTGTTCTGCCTCTCTCTTTCACTTCTGACTCTGTTAGACTAAGATGAAGCAGTTGGAGCAGGAGGCCCACCGAGCAGCAGGACAGATATTCCTGGTCACCAGCAACACTCAACTACGAACAGTGTGTACCTTTTATTTGTACATCTGTGTGTTGTATGCTTTTGCTCATATATGTGTGACCTTGTCATCGTTCTTAATTGTGCTTATGTGGGTGTATGCATGGACTGTATGTATTCTATTTTTCTGCGTTGTATGTACATTTCAAAGTTAAGAATTTGTGGATTTACAATGTTTGAAGGTCCTGTTTGAGAAGCTGTGCCTCCACGAGCTGTGCGAGAAGAAACTTCCCAAAACCATCAACAAACGACAGCAGTCAACATCAGAAGCAGCAGTACGCCGCACACAGACACATAAACACAAGCAGTGAGGTTGATTTGATCATTTAAGCTAAGAACACCAGATCAATCTTACTTGTAGTTTCAGTATGTGACACAATCATACAGATGAACCCGGGGGCACACACATGCACACTCAGTTCATATGGTGGAGTGTGGAGCATCACTGCCTCTTAGTACTTGATGAACAGTAAGCAAGTATAGTAAGTACATACTCATTTGTGTCAGCTTATTCTGTAGATGCAGTATAGATCGAACATTACAAAAAGAAGGCAACACTTGAAATACAGTGAAAAAGGGACACGCGTTTCTGCAGATTTGCCACAAAGAAAAAATGCAGTTACAGCATTGTGTTTAATGTTTGCTCAAAATTGCCATTGAGCTCTTAAATAAACAATTTGTTCTCATCCTTTCTCTCTTCGGTCTTGTTTTGTTGCAGTTATTGCAGCTTCAGGACCTGCACCCTCTGCCAAAGATCATTCTAGAGTACAGACAGGTCCGTCTTGTTCTCAGCTATTCATGTGCAATAATTGTCAAAAACATTGTGTAGCAAAGGGTTTGCTTTTCTTATTAAAGTCTAAATCAGTGTCTTTTGCCACCAAAATCAAATTAAAGGTTAGAGGTTGGATAGCCAGTGTTTTGTTATAAACAATATGTTCAGGAGGAATTATGTTTAGCTCTGCTTAACTAAATTACATGGGTAACGTATGCAATAGCAGAGCATCTCTTGGTTTTCCAGGAACAACTGTCTGCCTTGTAACCCCCAGGTTCACAAAATCAAGTCCACTTTTGTCGATGGGATTCTCTCATGCATGATGAGCAAGGTGAGCCCACAGCCGTTATGAAGCACGATTGTCAACGAAACAGTTCAAATGTTTAGTCACAGTACACACATTCACCAAAAAGAATGTCTTACACACAAGGTCCTTCACAACTGCTCACTCTGAGATATGGATTTTTCTCGACTTCCTCTCCTTGAGGCTGAAACAACTAAACAAAAGTAAAACTAAGAGTTGAGAGAAGGCTGCTGGGTCGAATGACTTCGTTTTTCTTTTGGTTCTACCTCCCAGACAAACTCATGTTGTTCTCTCTTCACCTTCAAAGTGCTGCAGGTGTGAATGTCACCATCATTATACCGCTGTGCTCAGTGCTACAATTGAAAACCACAGGGTAATGCTGTAGGGTATTCATACATGTATAACACAGGTACATACTAACCTCTAAAGGTGTGATGGCACCACCCCTACAGCAGAGAGCACTCACAGGCCTGGATGCTCCTGCTGTAATAACGTAATAATGAAACTTCTCCCTGCTCTCTTTAAGCTGTTGGTCCTGTTTACTGCCACTGCTGTCGCTTCGTGCGCCTCTGTGTGGATGTAGCAGCTTGTGTTTGTCAATCTGTGATTTCTCAACTCTGCAAATGAGTCTGGCTGTCTCTCTAGCTGTTTTGCTTCCGATGGTGGTGATTCATTTTGTGGTCTTTTGGACAGAGCATGGAAACAATCGCAGCTCGAGGAGGGTGCTGTTGACAAAAATAACAAGATTTTGTTTTTCACTCATAACCCAGATATGCCACATGTGGTGGTATTGGGGGGAATGAGTATTGGTGGTTTAATATCATATTAAATCTAAACTACAGGAAGGCAAAATATGGTCTCGAAGTAAAAATAAGTCTGCAAACTAAGTGAATGTGATGACGAAGCAGAAAAATGCATGTTTTTCATTTCCATCAACTAGAGAAAATCTAATTTATGGTCTACCCATACACTATATAAGAAGTCGGTTTGTGAACTATGGTTTTGAAGCCTTGAGTTTTGCATTTTGTCTGTCGCCATCTTGTTTTTTTTTTTGGAACCAGAAGTGACAGGAGAGGGTGGAGCTAAGTACAACCCAACGCTGAAAAATCGTTCCTAAAGCATACCCTGCTTTATCATCTAATTTACTCTAAATGGGACCATCATTTACAAAATGGACATCATGCTGTATGTAAAAATACTTAAAACAAACAATAGGACGAATTAACCAATTAGTGTATTGTTTGCACTTTTGACATTGACTTTTCAGAACCAGGGTTGCCGCTTACTCTGGAGCCACAAAATACTTTATGCAACTTCTTTTTTTAAATTGTCTTTACATATGCAGTGAGTGGAGTTTCCCTTCTAAGGTGTATTCAGGACAGTCAGTGAAATATTGTCAGACCCCTTTCTGTTTTATCACATATTACAACAGACAGCAAACTGATATGTCTTTTGTGTTGGGGTTACATCAATTGACAACAGTCCTGAGCACAATAGTATGGTTGCATGTCGGGCCTATTGCACCAACTGTCACTACAGTCTACAAGCAGCTTGTTCAAATTGGGCGTCAAGCAGTCGCATGGCATTGTTGATGCTTGTCGGTCCAAAAGCCGAATCAGAGTGATGATGGCAATGAGGATCGCAGCTGTTGTTTTCAAGCTAAGTTGGATAGGAATCAACTATATAGAAACATTAGTTATCACATAGCTGACTCATTGAAACATGTATATTATGTGATTTTTTTGTTGTTGGCAAAGTTGTTCATTTTTGCTTCCAAATGTGTATGTCATAAAATGGTGGATTTGTCCATTTCTCCTCTGTTTATTCATATCTCCCTGTCTTTGTATCTCTGTTTTTCACTACAACACAACAGAACTACGTTTGCTCTACGTGGTACCAGACAAGCGTGGTGACAGGGAGAATCTCAGCCAAGCACCCAGTGAGTATGACCTGACTGCCATCCTCTACGCATCTCCCTCTTGTCTTCATTTCTTTGATCTTGAAACTAGTTATCAGGGTTGTTAAGTGGCTCGAGCTGGCCTGCTTATTTTGTCAGCAGGACAACAGTGTTCAGTTACTAGAGCTATCCATGGTGCTGAACTGCAGGCTGCAAAGTTACGCTTTAATGACACGTAGGATACGTACAACTACGGAAAAGTAAATGTATGATTATTGTTAACGTCCATTAGGAGAATAGGACACACATATCTTAAATCTTAAAAATCTTAATATCAGCATTTTCCTTTCTCCTCTTTCTTCTTTTATAATCCCTCTTTTTTTGCACACCTATCTATGTTACTTTCTTTCTCCATATCTCCCTCTCTTATCAAAGAGATCCTTTGATGACACTGACGGCGTAGTGATTACTAAACACACACTGTGACACACACGCACACATAATACTAGCTTCTCGCTAACAAATATAGATGAGATTTTGGTGTTATGTAACAATGAGCTGGGGATTCTTTGGGATGTCCAGAGGGGGAGAAACAGGACTGTCTGTGTGTGTGTGTGTGGGGGGCTTGAATTGCTATCTTTGTGAGCACCAATTTCAGTTTGAAACCATCGTAGTGTTGGGTCATTTTGGCTTCTACTTCAAAGGATTGTTTGATTAGGTTGAGAGAGACGGAAAGAGAGAGGGATTTAAAAACCAGTTGGGTGTTATAATGATGAGAGTTAGGAGATGTGTGTGGTTTTGAGAGTGTATGACAGAAAGTTAGTTACATTTTTTGCCGTTGGGGTGTGTTTCTATGCGCTTTTGTGTTTGAATATTGAAAAATCAATCTGCTGAATTTCATCCCTGAAGTATGTACTCCAAGACATGGCACTGAGGTCGTAGATTTTATTAAGCTCATGATGACTCATCACATTTTTACAACAGTATAATGTAAAACCTGCTACTACTGTATATCAGGGCAACTCTCAACTGTAGTGTTTTATGAATGGGGTTTAACTCAAATAGAGTTTTCATCTGTATGATACCAGTATTTTGACTGCAGCTGTGCATAGTATTTACTGTCAATATTCAGTATTTTTAAATTAACTGTATTTTAGAAAGTTTTTAGATCATCAAAAAATGCACAACAGTTCATTTTAACCAATATTGCAGCTATTTGATTGCAGAGGCACTTTGTACATTTAAATTGAGAATTTGTTTTCATGAAGAATAACTTAGAAATTAAATCAAATCATGAAATTATCTCCAAAAGTCAAATGTTATTGGTGGAAGTACATACTGTAAAACAGGCACAACGTGCTGAAGAGTACATATATCAAAAAGACCTCTTGCTGCCTCTTCCTCGCTCCCTCGCCTCAGTATGGTACGATCGATGACGATCTCATCTGGACATTACCTAGCTGTCAGGGTCTGGTGGTTCTGTCTCTGAGCACTGCCCTGACACACACATATATATGTAAGCATGGAGACATTGAGCTTTTCTAATCTCATTTAGCGATTTGCGGCCGGTGTGAGCTACACATTGAATTGATCGCACTGCTTCTGAATGATATATGTGACTGTTGGGCAGCTGTGATTTAACACAGCTCTGCTCTAACGCAGTTGTGGGATTTGGTCGAGCATCTCATTAAGTGTGTGGATGCTTGTATCTGGTAGTTTGAGTGTAGCTGTACTGGTGTGTGTGTGTGTGGTCTAGTTTTATCTCTGATACATATGTTGTGCTCTAATTGTAATTTGTTTCCAATGAAGGTGATAAACGACACAACACTGTCATTGGGAAAAATTTGGTGATTTAAGCTCGACGCTCATTGTTTGACTCGTCACAAATGTGTTGTGTATTTGTTGGATTGTTATACACAATACCTTTGACTCGACTGTACAGTCGGAGATGACTGAGAACCAACAACAAACAAGTAGTATGTTTGTGTGTTTAACGCGTAGGACAACAAAACTGTAGCAAAGAAAGATAATTTAGCAGGTAAATGTTTTACAGCGCTGAAATAGTTATTCGATTCGTCGATTGACACAAAATTGATTGGGAACTGTTTTGATTCAGTATTTATTTTTTTAAGCTAACATGCCAAACATTCTCTGGCGTCTCAATGTGAAGATTAGCTTATTTTCTTTGTGTTATTTCATTGTAATTTAAATATCTTTGGCTTTTGGACTTTGGTCGGACAAAACAAAATATCTAAAGATGTCAAAATGTCTTGTTTTTCACTTCTTCTTTTCTTTTCTTTTTTTTTACATTTTTGAAGATTTAGGGATTATCAAAAAATAATTGACAGATCATCAATAATGAAAATAATCATTAGTTACAGCCCTTAAAATATCCATCAATAATGTGTGGTCGCATGAAACCAGTGCAAATAAAATGTGAAATGATAATATTAATTCATATATCAAATTAACTTGGTCAATTTAAGTCTGAGCAAAGACTTCCTTTCTAGATCACCATTTGTTAACCATCAGTCAGGGATCCAACCAGTTCACAGCAATCCTACGTAGAGAATAGTTAGAAAAGCCTAGAAATAATGAATAAAGTGACCCACAGATGCCTGAGATAATATTTAAATAAATGTCTTTTACTTTGACTGTTTACTGGAGACAAACTCTGCTGCTTGATTGATTTGATTGAGGAAGATCATTTCACCATTAGAGAGCCAGGAGTGAGAACAGTAAACTCCCCCTAGTCTTCTTCCGTATTACTCCAGTATATAAATGAAGTTCACTCATAATTATTCTCATCATAATAAGGAGCGGAACAGTTAATTGAAGACTCACTCAGGGACTGCTAACATTTCACATCCTGCTGCTTTGAAGGGGGAAAAGCTGCAGTTTATAGTTTTGGGTTAAAGGGAAAAAAGGCAGCTGTTCTACCACTCGAAACTCTGCGCACACATACAGTTCATATACACACACGCATATTCAAATGAGGAGTGCTGCAGAGGGGTTTAGCTTTCATCTGTTGTGGGTTCAATTGAGGTGAAGCCAGACTGCAGTAACAAAGGGGTGCCTGGATTAAAGCAGGACAGCCATAAAGTGCTGCTGAGTTTAAAGCGCTATAAGAAGTGCTTCTCGCTGCGGAAGGGAAGTAGAGCTTTTCTGTTTTTACCTGCTAGAAGAAAAAAACATCAGCTTCCTTCACTCCATCTACAGTGTTTCTATCGCTGGTGTCCTTCTCCTTTTTGGTCTCAATCTATTTTTTCTCCCCTTCTCTACATGTTGCGTCATTTCTGCCCATTCTTTTTCTCTTTCCCCCGCCTACACATTCCCTCACATTAACACCTTGATAGTGTAGCAGTAAAACCAGAGAGGACAAATAAGATTTAACTTCCTCCTCTCTCTTTCCTACCTCTGCCTTCTTCCTGACTAGCACCAAAGAGCTGAAACAACATTCAGGTTGCCGGGTCCTTGATGCAGTACTCCGCCATCATCTGCTCTCTCTCTTTCTCACTGCGCTGTTCAGCCTGCGCCTGAGTCTTTTAATGGTGTTCAAAGATTTATACATTCATGCCACCCACAAATGCATGACGTTCTCTGAGTCCTGCAAAGAAAACCGATACAAACACGAATCTGCTGTCAGTTTTGGGTGTATGTCAAACCTTTGTTTCTTTTGTGGTGTCAAAGGCTAAAGTACAGTGGGTTTGATTCTCTAAATGGGGACTTTTCTTAATCTTATTTCTCTCTATACAACAGTTTATTTTTCTGTGTACTTCCTCCCACAGCAAGACTCAAAATCTTTTTAATTCGATTAAGGGATTTTACCGTTGCACATTTACCCCTCGTATCGTGTTTTACTTGGTGCCTACACTAGATTACAATAATATGGTATAATGTTTCCTCTAGACAGATCACATTTTTCTAATGTGGTGTAGGAAATATATTGTTTATGGCAATATATAAGAGCACTGCTTTATTACATTATTGATGTTAAGTTGTGTGTTTTTATATTATGATTGGGCCTGTTCCCAAACTGCCGACTGAGTTTAACTTTAGGGCTTGTCAAATGTTTAAAACGGTTCTGCATTTAGTCATTGAATGTTTTGCAGTTTAAGTCTTCCCAAGGCTGATCTAAGCACTTTACTGAAGTGTGTCATGTTCTCTGCCGACTCCCTGGCAGCGTTGAACACACTCTGTGATGCATAGACACAGACGCATATACTTGCATATACAATTGGAGGCACTTATCACTTTATTTACCAGCGTGTGAGATGGAAAAGGGGGGCAGAGAAATAGAGTGGTTTGGATTTGTGTTATAAGTGAACTTTTTTATTGAAAGTTATACCAAGCATTGCTTTACTTACCATCCCCCTGATGTTCTCTCTCTCTCGCTCTATGTGTGTGTGTGAGTGTGCTTGCCTGGCTAAACAATAAGAAAATAGTATCAGTGACAAAAAGTTAGTAAAGCAGCTCTATTAGCCACTCAAGTTATACTTACCGAAATAACTCAGCATGGGCCGATATGAACATTTCACAATATTATCCCGATAATCATCAAAATATGCTTGAAACTCTTAAAATGGTATATTTTATTGTGTCACAAATAGGACATAAATACATATTTTTTTGTGAACATTCTTTTTTGTGAAAAACAGAATCAAAAAAATCTTAAATAAGGTAATAATAAATCATCCCCCTGTATAAATTAAGGACGAATAAATCAAAAAGAGCAACATTGTGCGAGTTCTTCTTTATTTTTTAAATCGGGCTCTATTTTTCACTTCTCTGCCATGATAGTGAGACAGCTTTTTCAAGTCACGATTATCCCGCAACTTTCAACCCGAGTGTCTTTAGTGCTATAAAATCCTATATTGTCCCATCCCTACTTAGAAAGGATAGTTTAGTGCAAGAATATAATATCCATTTATAGAATGATTTCTGTGTTTTTATTCATATTTCATGTATGTTTCATACATTTTGACAGTAAACTGGGTTTATAATGATGCTGACATTTGGGTAAAATCACAGATGCTTAGTGGCTTTATTAAATTGCCATAGACCGTGCAGTTAGAGTCCTATATCTGCTCCAGTATATCAACCAGCCAGTGCCACTGTTAGATAAACTTGTTTTTTTCAACACTGCCTTCTGGAGCAATCTTAGAGTCCACGGGACAGCAACTGATGGCTTAGTGCCCTCTAGTCAGTCCATCTACTTGGATTTGCGGACTGTTGGTTTTGCGGCCGTGTGCCGATCTGGTTATTCATGCTGAGCAGATGGATTTTGGTGTTTGTTTGCGGTTGCAGTGTGAATGGAAATAATTCCAGAGCGTGTGCGCGCCTGACATGCATGTGTGTTTGAACGTGCACTGTGACGAGTCATTAAATTGGGTGCAGTGTGATTAAATTACCAGCACAGTGATTCAGTGGTCCCCATCTATTTAACAAGGCAGCATTCCTCTGAGACTCTCCCTGTCTCTGTGGGCCACATTTATGTTTATGGCATCGCAGGGAAATTTGCAGTGCGCCTTTCATTCAATTTGCGGTCGCATTCTGTGTGTAATTAGAGCCTGATGCACTAATGTGTTCGTCACTAAGCTGCGTTCTGTAAACCTGCTCATAAAGAGCCTTTACTAAGTCATGGACTTGGCTCCTACCACACTAAGGCAACCGCTCAGTACAAAATCAACACCTGGAACTACCATCTAGCTGCATTTAGCTAGTAAAGAAGGTGCAGTGAGGTGATGGAATTCATCAGAAATCAGTATGGTCACGATGCCGCCCTGACGCTAAAAGGTAAACAGAGATCCAACAAATAATTGAATGCCAATATGGAATCCTCCATAACTAACTAAAGAATACAAACTCCCAAGTTGTTATGTAGAATGAGGAACGACGCTGCTCACAGTGTCAGCACTGGAAAGGCAACACGAAAAACAAGCACATCTGTATGATTAAGTGGCCCATTCAGAGTCAATGAGCCCAGGAGAGGAAAACACAAGCATGGGTTTGGCAGTCGATGGCTCAGGCACATTTTCAAGTTGTGTGTCTGTGTGTATTGTGTCTGACAGCCTTGGAATATTCATGTCGTTTGTGTGCGTGTGCAACAGAGGGTTATACGCAAGCATTTGTTTCAGCTCTGTATAATTCACACACGTTGATGTAATTAAGGGAGGAACAACATCAGCTGCCATTTAATGGAGCCTGTCCTGAGCCAGTGCTTACGTTTGTGTGTGTCTGTGCATTTTAATGTGCCACACAAACAGTGTCACTCTAGATATAAAACAATACGTGCGACGTTACGTCATAATTCACGGGATGACCGTCCGCCATCTTCCCTGGGTATTGTTTACAACCGCCACCTATGGGCAGCGTCGGTTGTCAAAAAATCCAATAATTTTCAGCTATATAAATGCACAATTATGAGATTATTTTCATGATTGAGAGCATGATGACTAGAGTGTGACTAGAACACGTCACATCTATTGTTTTATATCTATGGTGGGCGCTTGCTTGCTCTCTGTGTTTGATACTTGTAGTGTTTGTGTTTTGTACTTCTACGCTTTGTAATAAAAGGTTTGAGTTTTAGACATTTAGAGGACAAAATCCAAGTGTGAATTTGTGTGTGTACTCTTACCAGGCTCTCTCTGTCTGACTCGCACAGTGTCCTCTAATGAACTGGTTCTGCGTTCCTCATGACACAGTAAGGGTGATAATGACTTAGAGACCACACACAGTGCAGGTGTGTGTGTTCGCATTTTTTCAATTGCATTTTTATGTTTGCCGACAGTATGCACGTGTTGCCTCTATACATACATATTGTAGTGTGAGCATGCGTTTTAAACTGTACAGTCAGCAGTGAACAGAGCAAGCTGACCCAGACCATTTTATATTTTACAATTTCCCATTCACCCTCTCTCTCAAGCTGCATTGACGCGTGTACTGTAGTCTACATCTCTATGTTCTTTAATTCTTTGATTCTCTTTCTGCTCCTCTGTTGCTCTTTTATCTCTTGATCTATGTCTCTCTCTTGATCCATCTCTTTGATTGCCTTTCTCTTCCCATCTCTCCTTTCACATGCTCGCATCTGACTTCTAAAAACATCTGGAGGTTTTGAATGCATATCAAAACACAGAGGTACCACTCACTTTTGCATAACAATAATCAACGAAAGCTTTTAATAATAACAAGACGGCTGGCTCCTAAATGTGTTGTCCATCATCTGTGGTCCTTATATAGCTTTGTGTGTTGATGTGTCCTCTCAAATCATTATTCAGTAAGAGAAGGTCTGAATTATGATCAGTGTGACGCAATTCAAACCAGAACGTCAAAGCAAGTCCTTACATTTGAAGTAGTCTGTCAAATCTTCTTTTGTGTGTCTTTCCTCTAATGTGTGTGTATGAGACATTCCTGTTGCAAGGAATTTGTGTATAAACTGAAAAAGCTCTGAGTGTACATTGGGAATAAAATAGTATCTAGTATGCTGACAGTATGTCGGTCGAGTCCCTGTGCTCCCGTATCCTGTACGTGATGTGTGTGTTTGTACTGATTTATGCTGTCGTCACTGCAACACTGTGCATGATGGGAAAGCTGAGCTTCGCATCTGACAGACTGAATCGCCTGTCACATCACAGGGCAACACACCCACACAGCAGACACACACACCGTTGTAATTACTTTCACCTTTTGTCTTTCGCTCTCCCCCCGAATACACACCGACTGCAGGTATCTCATTTACAGTAGTCTGGTCCCTAATGACCACACCCTGCCACTGCAGTCTCGCTCTCTCGCTCTCTCGCGCTCGCTCGCTCTCTCGCGCTCTCTCTCGCGCTCTCTCATGCTCTCTCTCTCGTGCGTTCTCTCTCTCGCGCTCTTTCTCTCGCGCTCTTTTTCTGTCTCTCTTTCTCAAGTGAATAATATATGAGTGGTAAAAGCAGAGGACTGTTCTCTCTCTCTGGATCACACACAAGCATGCACACTCAATGTAGGGTCAAACCAACCACATATACATTTTGTGTGTGTATGTGTGTGTGTGTGTGTGTGTGCATGCGTGCGTGCGTGTGTGTCCTTTTCTTTGCCTGTCCCCTTCTCCATGTTACCTATCGTTGTGCACGTGTGTTTCCAGGTACACACTGATTAATGTGTCCTGCATGTCCTTGATGATAACCTTTAACATCCTCCTTATACAACGTCACACCTTGTTTGTTTGTGTGCGTGTTTGTGTGTGTGCGTGTGTGTGTGTGTGTTCGTGTGTGTGTGTGTGCGTGTGTGTGTGTGTGTGTTTAAAAGGGTAGATACAGTGGGATTAACAGGGATTAAAATGAAACTGCTGATTCCGAACCATCTTTCTTTTTTCTTCCCTCCATTACACTGTGTGTGCGCACTGGCGTACCTGATCGCCTTTCCTGTTTTTCCTCCTTCAGGCAGAAAAAAAACTGCATGCGTGTAATTTTCTATGTGTGTCTATATCAGCAACGTCTTAGATTACTCAATGGGTCGATGCAGGGTCGGCCAGGAGCCCAGTGAGCATCAGGCTAGTCCTATTTTAAGACGTGTGTCTGAAAACTTGAAAGATCTGTAGTGTTGGCTGGAGTCCCAGGATGGCTTTCTGTTTTTCTTAATGTCAGCCAACAAAAGCAGCCATTAGCAGAAAAATGCTACACTGGGCTTCTACTGGTCATATATATTGGGGAATCTCGAGAGGTGCTATGAGGACGAAGGTGAATTCATTGTGTTAAAGTCGGATTGTGAGGGAATGTTCCAACCTTTACATGTCATTTGAAACACACTTTTATTGCTCGAAAAGCAGCATTAACTCGGCAGCAATATAGCGCTTAGGTTATAGAGATGTCTGAAAAAGTCATTAAATATTTGATTAGAACAACATTGAAAACTGCAGTTGCAGATGTAGAAAGTTAAAACTTTTATGCATTTGAAACTTTGAAAACAAGAAATAAAGATAGAATTAAGATTTCCTCCTACAGCTGTGTCCTTTCAGATATAACAGTCTTGACTGCTACTTATTAATCACTAAATAGGACCTATGTACGGACAAACATTTGTATACAGTAAAAGTCACAATCGGTTATGTTTTAATATGATAAAGTACATATTTGGAGGCACTCTGACCATCTTCATTTGAAGGTGGGGAGAGATGACATCATCCTATTGTAACGCCCACATGCCACCTCCACACCTCCATCTCTTCTTGCATCCCTTCATTAAAGCCTCAAGTCGCTGCTGTTATATACAGCTGGCCTTTCTCACTTATGTACAAAACACTATGTTGAAAATGGGGAAGACCCACTTCCATAGAGTAATGAGAGACTGTTACAGTACAACTATCTACTACTACACACTACAGGGCGATGGTTAACTCCAGCACGCTTACAAAATGTGTTTTCTCCCAAACTAGAACTTCCAGGCCCTGCCAAGACAGCCACTTCAAATCACCAAGAAGCAGTACATAGAAGGTAAGGTGCACACACACTCATTAACACACACACCTCCCACACGTTCTAGAGAATGAGGCAGTGATAAATGTCGAAGTGTGGGTATGCGTGGGCGAGGAAGACATCTCTCATGGCGTACAAAAACTGATGAGCAGTGAGCTAGTAAAGAGGTTTTATGAGGATGATAAAAGTCTGCAGCAGCAAAGGGCTAGTCACTAAAAGTGTCTCCATATTTGTGTTGTCTGATCTGTACTGTGGCTTCTGATATATAGTTTATTTATGTGGCATCCATTTAATTTCAGGAGGATATTTAAAATTGCACAGTAGGCTGTAGAGTTATAACATCATCAACCTACATGATGATTCATGTAGGTTGATGATGTTAAAATGTTATAACTATACAGCCTACTGTGCAATTTTAAATATCATCCTCAAATTAAATGGATCTTGCATAAGCAAGATATATAAAAAAACAAACCTTTTTACCTTTTGTCTACGTTTTCCTTGCCACCTAAACATTTTCAGCTATGGAAATGGCATTTAAAGATGGAATAAAAGAGATTGAGTGGGACATATTGTGTTTTAAAATAGAACCGGGAGTTCTTTGTCCCTTCCCCTGGTATAGGCTTATGCCAGTTTGATGAGGACAGAAAAAGACGCTGGATGGTAAATTAACAAAATCCCAAGATCCATTGTGAGAGTGTGTACTTATTACAGAGCAGGTCGAAACATGTGAGAAAATGAACAGCTGTTCTTAATTGATCACGTACGTTGCATCACATACCAAGCCCATCTTTCACTTGTAATGTAATATCTTTGTTTACTTTATGACAAGACTGTTTTTCTCCAAGAAAGCTTGGGAAGAACATTATCCATATGGACGCAAGCATCAATTTAGCAATCTTAGATTTGATTATTTTCACATCACCACCCGTCTTGTCATCCCTTCTCCTTTGGAATAAAGTTTTAATTACCTCATCTTGCCCTTTTTTTTTTTTACAGTCATCATTTAATAAAATACTGCCACACAAACACTTTGAGAAAACAGCCTGACTCGTCATTATGTGGGACAGTTGCTTGAGAGCTCCGCATCAACTATATTATGACAAAATTGTAATTCATGACTAAAATAACCTGCTCAGCCTTGACCACACTCTGTTTTCTGTGTTCAGAGTCAGGTACTATCCACATTTCATATAAATGAAATTAAAGTTAATGATGGACATCTTTACACAACTCTGGGGGAAAATGGGTGCAATATGTCAAACCCAAGACACGAAGGAGCATCATCAAAATTGACCATATCTGTTTTTTGCCGAAGCCGCATAATATTTTCAGGTTGTCTGTCCCATTCTCGTGAAATTTTAGAAATGCATAGAGGGAATTTCTTCAAAATTGGCACAATCATCCACTTTATTTCAAGGATGAACTGATTTAGATTGTGGTGGTTAAAGGGCAAGGTCACTGTGACCGAACGAAACACGTCTTTAGTCATATGTATTTTGTAAAGGAATCCAATATTATTAATCCATCATTCAAGGTTACTGTGTATTGATTAACATTGGATTTTCACTTATCCCTACTCTTAACACTTGGTCCATTCAACTATGATGTCATGGGTTTGTGAAAGTCACTGCACGGAAACCACGTGACAAATAATCAGCCTCTAATGAGGAATGCTTGGTCATGGTTTTTTCTGAGGATATCGCTAATGTGCAGGACTCCAGTTTTAATTCTTGTACCAGATTAGCTGGCTGGCAGTGTGTCCCAAACACAGGACAAACAACATTTGCAGATGATTTAAACATGGGTCCATCGGCGTGACCAGGCCGCTCTGCTGTCGGGCACAGCCAGTGGCGCCACACTCAGCTTTATAGCTCCATTAATGTCCCTTGCTTCCTCAGTGTTTCTGTTTCTTTCTCTCTCTGAGTGATTCATAGGTGCTAACATCAGCACCTCTGCTCTTCACTCACTCGCATTCCCAAAGCTCCTTGTCATCAAATCATCTTCCCTCTCTGTGTCCCTGCTACCGCCCATATATCGTCCCTTCTATCCCTCCTTCTATCCCTCCTTCTCTCTCTCTCTCTCTATCTTCCCCGTATCAGTAATCGCTTTGTGTCTTGAGGTGAGAGGTGAGGCCCTAATCACATCCGATGACAGTGAAATGATGTGTGTGTGAGGCCACATTTTCAGTGTCAGCATGTATGTGTTTGTGTGTGTTCATGTCCTGCTGTAGTTGTACTTTCATCATGCTGATGTGGGATGTGATGGTTCATTGTTATCCATCATTAAAGTCAGCACTTCAGTCCATCTCCCCGTAGCAGAGAGTGCATTGATGCACTGATCCCGATTGGATTCTGATTTGCCTCTAAATGGGGCGTTGTGGCTTTATAACTTATCTCCTCATTAAGTCAGATGTCCATGTTAGCTCTCTTTATTGCTCCCCTACGTCCCCAGCCGCTCATTGCATGTGTTTCTGTGTGGCTCTCTGTCAAACTCATAAATACACGGACAGAATGTTAGAACTAAATTACTGTTTTATGCTCGATGTCTGGTCAATAAAATAAACATTTTGAAATGTTAGGTGAAAGATGTCCAAATGCTACTTGATGAGATACTCTGCTTATTTATTGAAGGTCGAATTCTTTAAAATTCTGCCTGGCGTGGCTGAAAAGTGATGGAGCTCTACACAATTACAAAGGCATTTGTCAGGAGATAAGTGTGTGTGGTTTCCAAGTTGCTATTATTTTCTAAATCCTGTCCTCTTAAACAGCAAACACTTTTGTTAAACCTGTGTTAACTTTAATTACATTTCATAATCGCGATAAGAATATATTATTATAAGTGTATACCTAAAAAATAAATAACCAATAATTGTAATAGACCTAAAACAGTTGATTTCCTCACATGATATAGGGGTTTTCTTGAATAAGACTCATTCAAATTGAAGAGATAAATGCATACTGGAAACACTTTTGTTCCTGGAAAACATGCTTGAGTTTTCTTTTATCTGACAAATGATTCAGAATCTAAACAAACGGGTTACTCGAGGCATAGTTTGCACATTTAAAGTAGCATACACTTTGAAGTGAGGGATGATTTGTGTTCCTCAGGGGTCTTTGTTTGGTCCCCACAGGAAAGGAGGAGGACGTGGTGACTGTTCATCCTCGGGCAATGTTCATTCCTCAGGAAGGATGGACTTTTCTTGCTGCAGGTAAGACAATAAGTAACGTCAAATCATAATGTTTTAGGACTTTCATACAGCACTGTTTTTTTCTCCTGTCACCACATCTAATACACTGTAATGAGGCTCAGCACATTTGTGTATTTCGCTTAGCACAAATGGGTAGACTGTTTTGGGAAAAGGTTTCATTTTTATATTCTGTGAGTCAGCTGTTTTTATATCTTTTCATATTTTTTGACTTCCTGTTGTCTGCCATGCTTAGAGTGTTTTTAATTTTTAAAATAGTAACTTTGAAACAAAGAGTTGTCCATTATACTTAGCATGCAACTAACAAGTAAAGGTCACTGAAATCACTGCGCATGTAAGGCATGTCATTGCACACACATTTCACTGTTGACCCAGCCACCAACTAAACCTAAGGGAGCGGTAAGCCTTGTGGAAAAGGTGTACGAGCACTGAGCATCTGTTTTGAAAGTGACCTTAGATTCTGACACAAGGCTAATTTAACAAGTCCTTGAGGATTCACAAGGTTTGGTCCTGTTGTATTTTTGTATTTGCATGTGCAGCCTTAAAATCAGCGTAAATGTTTTCCCTAGCCTCAATTTCACTATTAAAGTTGGTACTGTTAAAAACCTTCTTAGACTGACATCATAAGGTCACTTCAGAGTGTAACCCAGGTCCATGCTGTGCAGACTGAGGGGAGAGCTGGGACATTGTCAGCTTGAAAGAGCTTTGCGGGGAACACTGGGTGTCTCGCACTTACATAACCAGACGGATAAACCCGGGTTAGCGGGAGGACAGGATGCCATGGAAACAACCCCTCCTAGGGAGCACTCGCCCAGTCACCCCCTTTTTGTCCTCCGATGTCCTTCCCAAAGTGCTGTGTGTGTGTGTGTGTGTGTGTGTGTGTGTGTGTGTGTGTGTGTGTGCTTA
>CALSBV010010748.1:2686707-2735163 GCA_943590825.1 Bovichtus diacanthus
TGTGTGTGTGTGTGTGTGTTTCAACTACTATCACTTTTCAGTGTCCCTAGAAAAAGTTCAACTAAGAGGCACGTCAAAAGGTATTATATATCTGAATGGTACTTTCCTGTCAGTGAAAGCATTGTGCGTGCGTGCGTGTGTGCGTGCGTGCGTGTGTGTTTGTGTGCGTGTGTGTGCGCGTGCGTGGGTATGACTAGGCTTGCAAAGTTCCGGGAATATTCAAGGTGGAAACATCCCATAGGAATTAACGGGATTTAATAGGAAAAAACAGGAATAAAATGGACATTTAGGTGTGTTTTGCTTAACCTGCATTTAACATGTTATATGCAGACATAATCCATTAATTTGCTAAATATATCCATTAATTTGTCAAATACATGGAATGTGAAATGTGCCATGTAGTGAGCTAGCTGGCAAGTGAACTAATTGTTCAATAAAAAATTTGAGCCAAAAAATGTGGGCTTTGTGTAAACTTTAAAGGGTTTATAAGATAAGTGTTTTACTATAAAAAAATAAATAGATGAATTAAAAGTCCTAAATTTGCATGCTTAATTAAGCTACATCACACATGGTAACAGCTAGCTGGCAAAAGAAGGTGTTAACAAGTTATAAACTGGAGTTTAGGCTACCTGCAAGGTAACTGAGATATGATAAAACAAATATAAAATATATTCACTCCACTCCCCAAATAACTTCACTTTCAAAAGGAAAGATTTTTATATTGAAATTGCTCAAAATTTCCAAAATTCAATGGACATTTACCGACCCCTTTTGAAACCCCAGCTATGACACAGATTTCGTCTTGAGTGTGTGTTATTTTAATCCATCCCACCCCCCGAATAATCCAAATCATGGTTTAGTAAAAAATGTGTGGCTCTCTGTTTTACTAGAGATAAAACAAACTATTCTTTATTGCACATTTTGAACAGCCTTCCTCTCCCCCGCAACCCGAGTGTGCCTGATGTGTGTGTGTGTGTGTGTGTGTGTGTGTGTGTGTGTGTGTGTGTGTTTGTTTGTATTTGCAATTGTCCACTCAGTTATTTTCTATTGGGAGATGTTGGCTGGTTTGTGGGGGCTGGAGCTGAGAGAGGGAAAAAAGAGGCTCGCCAAAATGAGAACAAAGGCCTAATTCCCTCATCAACCCCCCCTTGGTTTTAGTTCAGTTTTTCAATTTTGTTTATTTTTCAACCCCTAGTCCATAGTAGATAAAGATACATTTGAGAAAACGCAGACAATTGTTGTGTGCTGCATTCGAAAAAAAGCAACAGTGTCAGTTGTGTGGTGATTAAAATAGCAAGGTTTTTATTGCAAGATATTGTATTTTTATACTGTACAAAAGAGCTACTTGATAAATATTACCTAGCATTTTAAAAACACAGAGGATTTTAACAGGATGTTGCTGTTGGCTAAAGGTTTGTTGTTCTCATGATAGTAGTCATTTTGGAAAGTTTCATTTGTACCAGCCATGCAAAATAAAGAAAAAAAAAGTTTAAAAAAAGACTAATCTGGCAAGCCGCAAGTCATGACGTAGCAACATGTATCAGTCTCCTGATCTACGTCAGAACAACAGTGTAAACAAAACTGAACAGTCAAGTGTCAAAAAGTCAAACTGATTAACCTCAGGTACTTTTTCACTCCTGTGTTCCCACATGTAACTTAAAGCAGGTATAATCGATATTTTCTTAAAAATAACTATGTATGAAGTGAAAAGATTTGTGAATGTTGTTTTCTCAATTTGTTTCCTGTCAAGTGGTCAAAAACTGTCACTGTTTAACGGTTGGTAGAAAAATGTGAAACTGGCATGGATATAAATTGAAAAAGTAAAGTAGGAGGTTAATTAAGACTTCCCTTCACATTAAGCTTTAACACAGCAACACATTCAAATGCAAACACATTCTCTCAACAGTATATCAAAATGTGTAAAACTGGTAGCTTTAGAGAAGATGACCTTTACTCAGATTGAGATTAACAGCTGTCTTTCTGGAAATAAATCCCGGGTTCAGTTGGGATTTTGGTCAAGTTCCTCCTCTTGTCCTCCTGGGTTTGAGTCAGGAAGTATACGGTTTACATTTCTCCCATAAGACTTTAACTCTCACAATCCAGTTCAACCTAAATCCCTCGACTGCTTGGCCTGTTTGCTGGTCGACTCCTCCTTCCTGAAAGTCTCTCCAGACCAACCACGACATTTCATATTCTCAATGCGCAGGTTTTAGTTGAGCTCTTGAGCTTTTATGCATAACTTTCATACTCGATACTGTACTGCAAAGCATCACCGAGGGCTGTTATGGTACTGTGGGTGGTGACATTAAAAATGTATGAGGCACGCCTTCATCCCTTCAGTGGCTTAGTATTCTGTCCTGCTACGGGAGCTAGTACCAACTCGTTTATTGTTTTTAATACCTCTCGTCTCAAGTAATACGTGACCCTGTTCTCTGCATTTGCAAAGTGCTTTGTTAGGGCTACAACTATTGAGTGTTTTCATTACAGATAAATAATTGTTATTTTAATTAAGTTATTGCTCATTTTCTACTTATAGAAGTAATTACAAATGCCCTTCATAAGTGGCCATGGCCCAAATGAATTAATTTAACATTGTGTATTTTGTTTGCAATCAAGAGTCAAAGTGTTGCAAGGGCTGCAGATATTCAAATTATAATTATTAAAAATGCCATTGATTCATTTTGTTTTAATTTTCATTAAAGCGAGCGGAAACCATGAGTGGATATTCAGTTAAATCATAGTTTATATACTAATTAATCTGACCTGGTCTAGCTTCTGAATCTATATATTCTCAGCTGTATCGTTTCTGTTTAAGGGAATAAATGGCACCAACTGATGCAGAGTGAAAAGAAATTAACTAATAGATATCACCATGAAACTTCCCTAGTTGATTACTTATATTAAGACAATCCTTTTTTGTATTACACGATTTCTGAAATGTTATGTTTAAATATGCAAATTATCTTATATAAAATATGTGCTAATTTGCATAGATTTCAGAAGTCTGAACATTGGATAAAACCAGGTTTCAAATGCTTGTTTCATTTTTGTTTGACATGTTAGAGTCAAAGGTTTTCACAGAGGGATGTTTTTGTTCTCTTTGTATCACTCCATAAATCAGAAAATAATGTCAACAGCCATAAAAAAACAATCCATTTTCACCCTGTGTTTAAGAATAAAATGTTCTACAAATCACACTGACTGATGTATGAGCAAACCCCTTTAAACACCTTCAGACTATAGAAAGGAACTCAACTATTTGTAGTGTTTGCTGCATGTACAGTAAGTGCTACTGAAGTGGAGAATTCTGGCTCAGTGTATGAGAAAAATAACTCTTTGAAGATATTATTATATAAATCCTAATTTCACAAGACGTTGGGGTGGACAACCTAAAAGATATCACCATGACACTTCCCCAGTTGATCACTTATACTAAGACAATTATGTTTTGTCTTACAAGTTTTCTGTTTAATTATGCTAATAGGGAATTATCTAATGCTAACTTTTGGTGAATTTAGGAAAAATCTACTGACGCTGTTAGACAAAGTGTAGTAAAATAAACGAATAAATGTGTATTTTGGATGTTTTCTTTCCCTTAGGCTAAAATAAGATGGAAACAAAATATCCTCAAACGCTCAATATTGACCAGTGCATGAAAAACGATGCCTGTAATGTCTCGCGGTAAGGGTTAATCTGTACAGGAAGTTACTGTAGGTTGGAGCTATTCCTGTGTGGATCAATACAAACATTCTTGACTGGTGGATTGTTTTATTTATTTTTTTATCACAGGCTGGAACACAATTTCACATGTGCAGTCCCATATTATTACTCTCTTTTTACACACACATTTTCTTTCTTCATTTCTATTTTTATAAAACAAAAAAAAACAAAAAATACTCTGTTAGACACCATTTCTTTCTCTTTGTCTCCCTCTATCACAGACACTCACACGCACATCCTGGTCTGCAATATGTTTCTTAAGCTGGCGGCCATGCTTGGAGGAAATGTGATCTGACTCATAAAACATTGATGGGAAGATATCTTTAGAAACTCTCTTCCTCACCTAATCGCAACCAAACCCAGAGATTCTTTTCTTCATCAATTGCTCACCTCACCATCACCCACCCACCCCCTTTTTCTTTTCCTTACCCGTCCCCCTGGAGACCCTCTATCTCCCTGTACCTTTTTATCTTTTTCCTCTGCATTCTATGGCTGACCTGGGTTAAACGGTAGATGATGTTCATTTCAAGCTGCATAGTGAACTGAAAAGCTGAGGAATTTATTTTTCTCTTTTCAGTGGTTATGACCTGCAATTTGTGGTACATCGTCAGATTTATCTCAATTTTTAAAAATGTAGCAATAGCTATTTTAATGCATCAGTGCATGATATTTCTCCCTCACAATCTCATGCACCGATCTTTCTCTCTTTTTTTCCACATTAGTAGAAACCTATTACAGCTGGTTGCTTCGTCCTCACTGAGAGAAAATCTCTCATTTTCCCACCGTCCATTTCAAGTCTCTTTTTTTTTTTTTTCTTCTCGCATTTGGCCGGTTTAATTTGATTTTGAAGCAGCTGAGCAGAGGAAGTGATGTGTCTGGGTGAAATGGCAGTAATGGAATGTACGGTTAGTAGCTTTGCTGGTGTGAATATATGCGTGTGTGTATGTGTGACTACGTCTGAAGAGAGGTTTCAGTTTAGATTTGCCAAGCTGACAAGAGAGCCGTAGACCTGTCAGTGCAGGACTTGTTGCCCCAACACACTGTCACCTGCCACAAAGAGGTGTGTCTTCTCTCTGTGTCTCCGTCTTTCTGTTTACAGAGTTGTCTCTTTGTGGGCACCTTTAAACACACTGTATTATAATGTGCAGTTAGGTGAGACAGAGTTTCTGTCTGCCTATTTTGAAGATAGGCAGACTGCTGTATGTCTGTCAGTGTTAGTCATTTATAGCCTCTAGTTATCTCACTGCTTATGCCTTGGGCAAATTTCTTGTCTAAGGCCTTTTTAGATGCAGTGTTTTTCTGTCCGTCCTGCAAATTTTACTGTTCTGAAATTGTGTCTGCGGAGCAGTTCATGTACTATCTCCAAATTGACCTTTACTGTTTTTAACTCTTAAACAAAAGATGCATTTTAGTTTGAAAAAATGAATAGACTTGATGATACTAACCAGAAAATGTATATGAAACCTTTAAATACTCAGATTTAAAAATGTATTAAAAACATCTCTCATCATTTTCTTGTGTTTTCATGATGGACGCCAATTTGATATATTTTTAAGAATTCAACCTTTTTAGTTTTAATTCAATTTTGTTTATTTTTCAACGCCTAGGCCATAATAGACAAAGATTGTTTGCAAAAAATCTATTTCCCAGAATTTCTTTTACTACCAAACATAAACTTGTAGATTACAAATGCATCCTATACCTGTAATTACTAAGTCTTATAATATATAAATGACCCGTTGTGTTGTGAGATCTAAGAATTTAAAGTTTTTGAGATCAAAAACATTTTGTCACTTTTAAGCGAACTATTCCTTTAAGGCTTAACCAGTAGGTGCTACCTTTACATTCAAACAATCCTCAGGTCACTGTGAATAGTCACATCGAGCTTTAATTACAGCATTTATGTGGTTTCAGGTAATGTGACTTTTCCATAATAACCCAGCGTTACGTGGATTTATGTGACGGCAGCGTGCTGTGAGACGGATGTAGCGAATTAAATCCAAATCATGGCAATTTTAACAGCAGAATTAAGAATAACATTTAGTCAAATCACGTTGATGCATTCACAGGAGATCCTGATGCAAAGTGTATTATAGAGAATTAGGGTGGAGAAGGTGTAGCGACATAATTGCAACTTTCGTGAATTCCTTGTTATGTCAAAGAAACACAAGGTCAGCTCACAATGAAGATAAACTCCATTTCATTTTCTATTAAATACAAGTGAACTAAGAAGGTGTTTTGAAAAGAAAGTGGAGAAAACCTACTAACTAACTTTATGGAAATAACGGCAAACTTTTGCAAGAATTGACAAAATGAAAGTTCAATTCTTTCAGGATGAATCTGACTGCATTGTGTGTATTTGTCTCTGATGTTTTTACCATACTGTATGTCTGTTTGATGATGTAACTGGGTAGCGCCTGGAGTATTAGTATACATACAAGTGTTTCTCTGTGTATTAGTAGCTGTCGTATGTGTGTGTCTTTGACCACTGTGGAAAATTGTCAGGTTTGGTTACAATCGAGTTTCATGACACAAAATTGAAAAAACATCACTAGTGAGCATCATGCCTTTTGTTGACAGAATGAAAAAAAGTTTCTCTCGAGACCGACCATTTTGTACTGCCATCAACAGTAATACAGGGAGAAACACACACCAATGTATTTATCTTTATTTCTTTACTGGAAGCTCTTAAACTTTTGCTCTTACTGTCTCTATTTGCTGTTGCTCTCCTCACCTTCATGTGCGACTTACAACTGAATGCAACTTCTGTCTTTCACACCCACACTGTAGTTTTTTCAAAGTTATGCTGGGAAGTGCTGGAAATGAAATGAAGATGGCAGTTTGGGGAACAGCGAGTCCGCTGTTCAAAATGTAGTTGAAACGGCAAAAACGTTTCAAAATGTAGTTGAAACGGCAAAAACACGCACAAAATGTCTCAGATTAATTATAGTGTTTATGTTCCCATTTTTTCTACACCACACATATACTGTATATGTGACACGGGCAGTGCACATACTGTACATATGTATTTGCTGGATCCATTGCATTGAAGTTATATCTTGCTAAAACCTGAGGTGCCTTTTTGTTATCACTTGACATGAGAAATTCTAGATAACAAATTTCCCTGTAAATTACCATGAAATATTTTGTTATTGCATATCTCTATAATTCCTTTTTTCCCCCCATAATTGAAAGAAATAGTTAGAGGAAAGTACTCTCATTTGCTTTCTCGCTGAGAGTTAGATGAGAAGATCGAAACCAATGTCATTGTCTCTTCGGCAAATAGGTGGATTTCTGTCACTTTAGGACAGAGCGAGACGACCTGTTTCCAGTCTTTGTGCTAAGCTAAGCTAACAAGCTGCTGGCTCTAGTTACATACAGACATAAGAGTGCTAAAGATCTTTTCATCTAATTCTCGGCCAGAAAGCAAATAAGACTCTCTCCCAAATTGTCATTGTTGTGATTGGATGATGATGATTTTGGATGCGCCACTGGAGTAATGTGCCATTAAGAAGGTGTGTGTGGGGTGTTTTTTTTGTGTGTGTACGTGTCAGACTTCTGCCAGGTGGAGCTGCGCCTGCTGGCTCACCTCTCCTCTGACCCTGAGCTGCTCCGCATTTTCATCAACCCGCAGGCGGACGTCTTCACCATGTTGGCTTCTCAGTGGTAGGTCAAACACACGCACACACACACACACACACACACACACACACACACACACTCTCTCTCTCTCTGGTTCTCCCCTGATCCCCTTGCCAGGGTGAGTGTTGATGCTCCGCAGGGTTTCTCTTTTCGTCCCTCTCTTCCCCCCCTCTGCCGGCTCCTTCTCTTCAAACGCTAATAACCTTGTTGCCATGACTACTATGCCAACTGCATCATTCACTTTCTCTTTCCCATGCGCAGGACACCCCTGGGCTGGTTACCCTGTTGATTACATTGTCGCGCTTTTGAAGTATTTTTGTGTGTGTGTTATTCTCCTTCCCTCTTGCTGCCAGTGTGTTTCGGTGTTTACACACACACACACACACACACACATCTGTCTTGTCTTTCCGATGCTGCCTGTGTGTGTACGTGTGTCCCAGTGTTGTACCTTTACTCCTGTCATCCATCTCCGTCAAGTGTGTGGCAGAGGGCACCCAGTTAAACAGATTACCTGGACATACAGACCATATTAACAGCTCTTCTGAGGTTTTACATTGTGTCTCTTTCAGTATCTCTCTTTCACCTTTGAACAAATTAACTGGTGTCACTGCAGCTCTGCTGGGATTACTTCTGTTCCTCTCGTTTATAGTCTTCTATTTCTTTCCTCGCTGCCTTTTTGTTCAAATGCTTTTGGTCTTTTCTTGCGCTTTCTGTCCTTCCTCTGACAATTGTTTCTCCCTTCTTATTCCCTTTCCTCCCATTCTTTTCCATCACTGTTTTCCATGTTAATTTCACTCTGTTATTTTCCTATCTTTCCTCCTTCTTTCCTTACCTTTCCTTACCTTTCCTTATCTTTCCTTACCACATTGCTCTCCCATCAGAAATGCCACTGACTTGTCTGTTACCGTGTTCGGAACCACCTCTTGTATAGATCAGAGGATAAAAAACTGTGTCGCCAGAGGCTTTCTGCCTACTACAATCTTGATTCCTTTATATTTTGTATATCATTTAGATTTTTCTTTTTTCAAGCTGCAGAGAACAACCTGCTCCATTTTTTTCTTTTTTTTTCTTCTTTTTTTTTCTTTTCATGACTGAAATGCAAATTACATGTAATTTGTCTATATTTTTTGGTATTTCCTACCATAAAAAACAATGACAGTTTCTAAGCATGACAATGACACCTCACTAAGCCCAACCCTGCTCCATTTTTATTTTTTTTTGTAGCTTTCTTGTTCTACAACTTGTAGTAAACTGGTGTCAGTGGCAAACACCAACAAGCTAATTTCATGGAAGCTTTGTCTCTTTCTACCTTTCACATAGCGTTTTGTTCTTTGTGTACAAAACATTCCTTTTTTTTTTTTTTGCCAACCTTTAGCATCTATTTGTAAAGAGGACGTTTTACAACCTAAAAGCATAAAAGACCATGAACTAGTTTTCCGAGCCATCTGACTGCACCCAATCAAGCTTTTATGGCAAGCGATTTCATACTTTTGAACTGTGGCGGGCCTGATGAAATAAAAGGCAACTTAAAAAAAAAAAAAAGAAGTCTCCGGTAGAGTAATGCCTCTCCAGCAGGGGGCAGTGAAAATCCAGTATGGATATCCATCAAACAGACGCAGTGGAGGGAAATGCTCCTCTTTCATCCACTGGAGGTTATAGGTTACCTATCATTTAACGTGACCTGTCATTAAACAGAGAGAGACAAGTTAAATTAGCTCACATTTTAAATTCCTTATCCTGGGGCGACGGGCATCAACACATCATGAAGCGCTGGAGTCTTGAAGCTTACCAGTTGTCATTTTTCTGAGTGTGTGTGTGTGTGTGTGGCACTCTCTCAACCCTGATCGGCAGTGGCAGCTCCCAGTTAGCCCCTCCAGAAGTGCCTCTTTGCAGACGTGTCATCCCACCCTGTCTGACCCCCAGTACTACGACAGTCTACAAGTCACATTACATAACTGTCTGTCTGTCCATCCCTGCCTCTTTCTCTCTGCGCCTGTCTCATTGTACTTCATGTCTTTTTAACCTCCATATACCACATTGTTTCTCTCTTCACTTTATTTTTTGTTCTTATGATGATTTTTCTGCTCTTTTTTTCCTTCCTCTGTCACTTTTCTGTCTTATACTTCTACCTTCTCTATGTCCCACCCAGACAGCAATCAAAGTGGATTAACATCCAAATAAGACTTTTTATCGTACATCCACACTCATCATACATGCTTTTGATTGTATTTTCTACAATATTGTGTCTACTATTTGTCTGAAAATCCTCATTTAAGGGTCATTATTTAGTATCAAAAATAGGAATAAAGTGTATGAAAATGTTAAAGCTTTGTCAACCAAGGACTTCATTTGCATATTTCCCTTTTTTTTTTCTTTTTTTTTTTAAACACCTTAATGTTGAACCATCAGTTAATTCGGCAACTGGGTTAGAATCAGATTTTTGAACAATTTTTAAAAAAAATGTAAAAAATATTTTTTAAATTTTTTACCTCTAACCCATTTTGTTTACTCCTAAAACATATTAGGACACTGTATGAATGTGTGTGTTCTTTCAGTGTAGAATCACACACTGTCTCTCTCTATGTGTTTATCTTTGTCACTCAGGAAGGGGGTGAGTGAGGGTGAGGTGACTTCTGAGGACCGGGAACATGCCAAACGCATTGTCTACTCTGTTGTTTACGGGGCAGGTGAGTACACACACATACACACACACACACACACAGGCATCCTCTCAGTGGGTGGTAATAATGGAGATATAGATATCAATCAACTGGACATTTTTTCAAAATGACAAAACAAGGGGTCTAAGTACCATTTAGCTGGTGGGGTTTATTGTGTGAAGAGTGTAAATGTATGAGCAGTGGAAATAATTCAGAGATAAAACCCAAACAGAAAGAGGAGGAGGGAAGAGATTGCAGTATCACAAGGATGTGATTTAATGTAAGATTTGGATTATCTTTCCTCAAAAATGCCCAGTGATTTCTGCCGGGACAGCAATTCTCTCATGCTGTGGATCACATTCTTGATTCCACAGGGCGGATGCAGGGAGGAGGAGGAGGAGGAGGAGGGGGGGGGGTAGAGTGTGGAGATAAAAATAGAAAAAGAGAGAGAGGAAGATGAATGTATATTACACCCATGTGGCCCATAATGAGACTTCTCTGTGTCACTTGTGGCCCATTTATGATTCACACAGATGTGCATGCTCTCGTGAACACACACACACACACACACACACTCACACATGAACAGTGATACAAGCCAGTGGATGTGTGGTAGATATCTGGGCCATCTAAAGACATAATCATTGGCACTGGATTTAAAACGCATACAAAACAGGAGCATGTTTACATGTGCATTTGTGCTTCCACCTGTGTGATGAAGAGGTCTGCACTCTTCATCAGGTTTTATTGCCAGTGCCCAATTGAAATGCTTTGGTAGAGTTACATCTCTTCCATAGGCTCACACAACACACCACACCAGCTTCTGCTATGGTCTGGTGTGAAATAACCACTATGTCGACTAAAAATAAATGAATCGAAGAGATAGAGATTAAACACATAAATACTTTGAAGTCAACGTAGTACAAATATCTACCTATGAAATAAAACCACTGAATGTAATATTACAGCCAGTGAAAAATGCTATTCTCAAATAATGATTAAATGATAAAGGAGTAATGTAACATCTTTAATGTTTTATATATCTGCAATGAATATTAACACTGTCCCATAAAAAGGTTTCAAGGAAATTAAAATCATCCTTCTTGGGAAAATATACAGTCATCGTTTTAATTTTTAATTTTTAATTTTTATCTCGAGTCATTTCAAGTGTTAATTTTATCTCTAGTCATTTCAAGTGTTAATTGTAAAAAGAAATTCATAACTTAAAAAGGTATTTGGGGTAGAGCTATAGCATTTTGCAAAGTACAATGAATTTAATAGATTTTTCCAAGTCCTTAATGTGAACTGGGTTGGTTGCTATGGAATGACTCCTATAAAATATAGTGTAATGATCAGCATTTATTGCAGCAGGAAATACAACAACTTTAAGGTGCATCGGGACATGAATTCCAGGTTTAATTCAATTTGCTACCTCTAAATAAAATCCAGATTTTATTTGAGTAAAATCAGTAAAAATGAATAAACGATGAAACTTACTCACAGGCTTCGAGAAACTGCATACGTCAGTGGATTTCATGCACACATTCCTTTTTTCATACAGCTTTTACTACTGAGGTGTCTATGTTATTGTATTTGACATGTTTGAGTCAAATTGAAAGATGGGGAAAAGCACCATATGGCCACAGGAAGTGACCCATGTGCTGATGTACTCAGTGCAGTGACAGAGTAGCTCACTCAGGCAGGGTTCACTTACTATAACAGTGAATGATCTGTAGCCTAAACATGGACTGTATTTGTGTTATACAGTTAAATATATAGCACTAGTTATCAGTTCTGATGTCTTTTTAGTATGCTGACAGTAGAGGTAGCCAGTATTTAAAACACAAAATGACTTTTAAGATAAATATTTAAGCATGGAATAAATGTGCCCTTGTATGTTGTAGTTTAATAAGATATCACTTACTGTATATATTTTTTGTCTACGGTAAAAGGAGAACTCTCTCTTTATAAACACTAATTCTGCTCTGGTGCATTTGTTAGTTTACTGTGACCCAGCGCAGGTGCGTTATCAAAACAGGACATGTAATGTTCTCCCTGAAGTCAACATCATGACAAAACGAGAAAATGTGTTTGATTTGATAAACCAATCAGCAGCGTACCTAATGCGCATGGTTTGCATGAAGGGAACTGGGCCAGTGGCCATCTCTCACTTTGGACTGAGTGTGCAGAGACTGCATTCAGAAGCTCGACAAAATCTGACACTCAAGCTGATGTGTTATGTGGGAACTCTAATTTAGCAGGACTCACAGCTCAGCGGGAGAAAACAAACATAAGATGCAGTCACACACACACAAACACACACACTCACACACACACACACTCACACTGATGAATGAGTCAGTTCTAGGAAACTCGATAAACCTCAACAACAACCATTGAGGCAAATGTGTAAAAGCTATTCATTTGGGACATGTAGGGGGCAGGGGCTCTATGCAGGGACAATTCATAAAGCAAAGGGTCAGTGCTAAAAATGCATAGAAAGTGCATAAGAAGATGTTCGAGCGACATGCTGAGAGAGGAAATGTAGGCTAAGGGCAAAAAAGAACAGAGGGGGGGTGGAGTAATGTAGGGGAAAGGGGAAGAGTGAAGCGCGGGGCGGGGCTGAGTGGGAGAGGAAAGAGGGAAATGAGAAGAGGAATGGAAGGAGCTCCTGATCACCATAGACGGGCAGCTCTTTGAAGAGGGATGCGTTGCCATGGATACCAAACACTAAAAGGAAGCTTTCTCCGCAAGACAATCAGGCCAGGGAGGAGGGGCAGAGTGGTGCTATGGACTCATGCACACACAGACATATGTAGACAAATGGGTCAACAAATAAAGCCAAGTTGATGGTGTTGTAGGAAAAAATAAGGAGGGTGAAGGAGGTGAGACAGAGGATGAAATAGAAAGAATAGAGGTTGGCTTAAGTTCTTCATTCATTACATCTGGTTAAACAGATTAGCCTTTTAAACTGGGGACTTCAGTGACCTTTCAAAAAATGCTTCAAGGTGCAATGTGTAATGCCTGGCATACTACAGGGTCCATACAATCTAAATGTACAGTCAGTTTAAAAAGAAAAAAGAAGGCTACTACTGACTAACAGCAGGGCGAAAATATGCACAATTTGACCAAACTGCTGAAACTCTGAGAGCCGGTCAAAATAACACTGCTATTTAATCATCTTCATGTGATGCGGGCCTATAGTTTACGTTTTAGCAAGACCATAGTTGCAAGAAAACAGCCACGTCTAAACCATACTTTGACGCCTTTTGGAATGATTTGTGGTTTGGTTGCACTCAAGATAAGTTTCGCTAAGTAGCCAACGTTCGACGTTACATAGCAGTCTAAAAGAAACGTTGCAAGTTCAGCATCAAACGTCACCTCTTTGCTCACCAAGAGCTGTCTCCAGCGGTGGAAAACAAGGTAGAACTGATAAGAGTGTTGCAACAGTAGAAAAAGAAATGGGGCAAACTGAGAGGACAAAAAAGATTGACGAGGTACGTCCAGAGAAGCGCCGGGGGCTTCAGTAATGAAGGGTAAAGGTCACTCCCTGAACTGACCGCATTCAGCAGGAGCACACCAGCATCTGCTCAGCCTCCTCATGGTAACTTGTCTCATTCTCTCTCCCTGTTTGACATCAAACTCAGTGGCTTCTAGCTCAACACACCCACAAACACATAACCAGCCACATTGCTAAAAGGGCCTTGGTCGGCGTGATACATTTCAGCGACTGTGTACTGCCATACAGACAGACAAGCCAAAGTGAATAAATGAAGACGTCATCATCTACTGCTCTAAGGCTGGCTTTCCAAAAATAAGGCCCACGTTTTTTTTTTTAATGTTATCATTTTTCTTAATACAAAAACAACTAAACAAATTTAAATCTAATCCAGAAGTATTTTAATTTCTAAAGTAACTGTACAAGTATTCATTGGCATTGAAAACAGGGATAATCGTGTTTATGTCAATTTATAGAAGTAAGACTTAGAGGTCAACCGGTCATCAATTCTGACTGCTATTAGGTTGATACTAGGAATAAAACTTTATTTCATTTAGGCCTATTTATATTGATTCTTAAAGCTTTAAATTCATTTCATCAGACAACAGCAGGCATTCTCCTAGATATTTTATTAATACATGTTTCCTCGATTGATTTATCACAGTACGCTTATGATACGGCAGAAACTACTGTCCCCCTGCTCACCCTCCTACCAGCTATTGGCTATTTGGCGTGACATTACTCATCACCAACCACACATCGACGCACCCCCCTCACAGATCCAACCCCCCCCCCCCACACACACACACACACACACACACACACAGTAACTGTGGCACTCACTAGCTCATCCTGTACAAGCCTCTGTCGATACAGACACATTGAGGCTCTGTGTTCTTAGCTTTATCTTCACTTTACAGACACACACACATCTCTTGCCCACCCTCCTTTTATCTTGTCCTCTTCTATCTTTCTCCCTTCATTTGGCTCTACTTTTTTTCTCTTCATTTCTTCCACCCTCTGGTCCAGTCTGTCCTCCGGTCACTCGCCCCCTTTCATCTTTCTTCTTTTCCCCCTGCCTCCCCCATCTTTTTTACACTTGGCCATGATAAAGGTAGTTTTGCTCCACTTGTATTCGCTGGTTGTTCATATGTCAGCTCAAGGTCTTGAGCAGTAAGGTCATTCACAAATCCGATCATCACCAAGCTTTGATATAAAAGGAATAGATCGACATTTTGGAAAATCTCCAAAGGTAACAAAATCTGCCTCCCAGTACCTCTTAAGCTCACTAATTAACACGGTGTATCTAATTTGTTTAATCGTTATTAACACTGAAGAATAAAAAACACATTGCAGTGTTATGGGGAGTTATATGGCAGGCACAGTAACTTCCTCGAGTCTTACTCACGACAAGAAAGCCAATAAGTGTATTTCCCAAAATGTAACACTTTTCCTTTAGCATACTGCATATATTGCCAACTTTTCAGCTAACTCTAGTAACACTTATTTGTGTGTGGAAAAATCCTTGAGGAAGTTATAATCTAGTAGACAATTAATTAAAATGGCAAAAAATATACATACTTAATCATACTTATTAAGTTATATCTGCATGGCATTAAACTAATATTAGTAACATGTTGCTCCCTGCAGGTCGTGAACGTCTGTCAGGGATCCTCGGTGTGAGTGCTGAGCAGGCCAGCAGGTTCCAGGACAGCTTCCTGCAGAGTTACAGAGACGTCCAGGCCTTCATCCAGAGGACCATCCAGCAGTGCCAAAAACAAGGTCTGTGCACATTCATATTCCCACCGTGTCTCCCACATGAAGCATCACCTCAAGTGTTAATGCGCCGAAAGGGAAAGATATGTCCCAGAATTCAATAGCAAAATGTTTATTTATAGGGTTATAGATGAGGGAAATTAGGGGTTAATGTTAAGGATTACAAAGGACAAGTCAGCAAAAATGTCCCCACAATTATAAGAAAAAATGTGTGTTTGTGTGTGTGTCCCTGTTAGGGCCTGCACTTTTGACGTGCAATTTGAATTTTTAAGGCGTACACACATACACCCACGCTCTCGGTGGATTTGTGTGTGTGTGTGTTTGGCTGAAGAAGAAGAAGACGATGTGCTTACATTGGCAGGAATGAGACAAACTGCCGTGGGTCAATACTTGAGGGGGACGAGGTGGATGGGGGGGTAGGGTTGGAAGGGGCTGACGGTTCAGACGGGACACTATTTATACTCGGACTGAACTGCCAACACAGCACACCTGAGACTTTAACACGCTCACACAAAATAGTGTAAAGTCTGCACTTTAACCCTCATTGCACACAGTACATGAGCCCAATGTCGACAGGCGGAGGGATGAGGTCAGTCTGCGCCAAAACACGAGGCCTATGTTTGGGTTAAGACCTCAGCCTCTGGCTTGGTATTCAATCCCATCTTAACTTTATCTTCTGTTTCCCTCCCTAATAAAAGCACTTTAAGAGTCAACTCATGAGTTAAACCAATTACACTCCAATCAAATCAGTGGAAATCTGTGAGAAAGAGCCACTTGTGTCAGTACCAAGAAATGCACAGATGCTCCTCTCTCAGGCTGTTTCTGCTCTAAAAACGAGGTCCTCACTCATATTATCTTGTATAACAAGTGTTGAAAAACATTGTTTTGTAGTTAACATCAAGAATTAGGTTAGGGCAGTAGATGGCACACACCTTCGTCACAAACACTGACCCCACACACAGACAGGCGCTCCATCACCCACGGCAACCTATCACCGGCGAAGCTCCCCGCTCGTCGCTCCCCCTTTCTCCAGTGTCGGCTCCCTAATCTCAACGGCGTAATGGACTCATTCTTCCAAAATGCTGCGCACAGATCACCGTGGAAGTGGTGTTGCGCCACACAGTCGGCTTTAATTCAGCTCATTACCATAGTGATCCTCCCATTGGAGACCGGGATTTATCTGCCCCGCTCATCCCACACTCTTTGTCTTGCTGTCCTTCAGTCTGTCTGTCTGTCTCACTCTTTCTCTTTGTTTCTTTTCTGTCTCCCCTCTCTTTCTTTCCACGTTCCCGTCTGTCTCTTCCATTTAACCTTCCTCGTCCAATCACTCTTTTTCTATCTCTTTTCTTTTTTGTCTCCCCCCTCATTCCTCCCAAATTTACAGTAGCTGATCGATAAAGTAGTCCTCTGTCCTCTGGCTGGGAGGAGAGAGACAGTATTCACTGGCTGTTTTAGCTGTACTGTGACTCAGGGAGAAGAGATTAATATGTGCCCGGGCTCCTTGTCCACTCTGCACCCCCCCTGCAGTTTACAGTTGATTGGTATCTAATACAGCAATATTTTTGTTCAGAACTGCTGGATGCTGGCAGGCTGAGCAGAGATGAGGTGAGCAGAACTGGTGAGGTCAGTATCACAGTGTGGGTGGAATAGCAGGGAAAGAGGATGTAATTAAGGAAGAAGTATAGAAATGTAACAACCCTGAAGGAATGGGACAAAGATGATGATTAAAACAGTCATATTTTGATAGTTTTTTTATTATATAAACTACAATAAATGACTTCATGCCACGCTTCTCTGAATGATCGACGCTCTGTGTCCTTGATATTAAAATGAGATAAAGCCACCACACTGAGTAAGCCTGTCCCGTTGTTCTTCATATCATGCACATTTCATCAGCGCTCTTGGCATGAATGCAGTACCTTCACTTGTAAAGACTGCCTGAGATAAAAAGGCAAGGCGAGGAGCAGGATTTTCTTCTTCTTTTTTTTTTTTTTCTTTATAACAACGGGGAATCACAGAGATGAAAAACCGGCCAAGTCTTCTGAAGGCCACAGCAGACACAGGGAAGTCTAGATATGCATAGATCTGCAGATGCCCTGCTGTGCGAACCCTCACACATACTGTCAAATTGTTCAGTCACATACGCATGCAGATATTTCAACGGCAGGCTGCACACAGTGGAGCTGGCAAAGGCTTGTCAGTAATAAAAAGAGATTTGCAGTTTAGCTGTTGCTTCAGCCTCTTATGCTCGCTCATGGATAATGGTCCGCAAAAAATGGCAGCAACACTGAGCTATGTGGACGGTTTCAGTTCAAGCACACACCTATGGAGAAAAACGTCAACTCCTCTTCTCTTCAATGTTACTTTTAACTAAGGGGCAGATGCATTTGCCAGTGATTACTACAAATGTTTCAAAATAATTGCTCAGATATTCAAAAAAAATGGACTCAAAGGCTTTAAAGCCCCTTAGTTTAGTCTTAGGGAATACTCTATATCATCAAGTAGCTATAATAAGTATTTTAATGTATGAAATGACAATGTGAAAACAATGTGAGAGGGGTCACTTGTAGCAATGAATGTACTTAATTATCACCTGAATCTGCAGCTCCCCTCAGTTAAGGAGCTTTAAAGTGACTTTTAAAGTTGTTTAGCTGTCTGGATGCAACTTTATTGTTTTTAGTAAACTCGACGCTCTCATGGCGTCATTTTTGGCTTCAGTGCTCAGCTGCAAAACAACAGACAGACAAAGTTAGTGATCAGCTGGTGAACATAGTGGAGCATTTTTGCAGCTAAAGAGGAGTTTGTAGTGACCAGAAACAGAGCTTAAAGAGAGTGAATATTCACCATTTCACTGGAAACACAACTCCTAATGAAAGATAATGTTGCGTCGAAACAGCTGGATGTGTAAATAAGCAGATTTTCGCTAACAAATTCAGCGTATATATTTAAAAGGCGATGATATGTCAATGTTGTGTTTACAACTAGTTTCCAAGAGGCCAAAAAAAATCATTTATTGCAGGTTTAAATACTAATTAATAAAAAGGCAAAAATGTTAAATTAAAGTAAATATCAACATCTTTAAGAATTTAACACTTAAAACAAATCTGCTTCATCTGGACTGTGTGGATTTGACACCGACTGTCATCACATTTTGATTTAAACATTGCTAAATCTTGATGGTGCATGGCTTGAAAATGTTGTATTGGCCTTTAATAGCTAATTCTATTAGTTTTTATTATAATTTGCTGAACAGAATTTTGATAAACGATAAAACAGTCTCATCAATACAACACCACCAAATATGTATATTGGATTTTTTTCCCCTGTGCTAGTTTCTAGAGCTTCTGGCCATCGTACAGTATGTACTGTACTTCCACCTTCTCCACACTGACAGCCTGAACGTGAAAAGCTCTGGCCTTCACACCACTGTATCATTGACTTGAAAAGCAGCCAAATGGGTATGAAAAGCACACACATTCCAGTGTGATTCATACCTGTCCATAGCTGGAAACAACATGACACAAAGTAAACCTCACATCTCTGTCATTGGGCCCCAGAACAAAGGTCACATTCCTGGTGAAAAGGTCACACGCATGTGTCATGGGTTAATTCACAGGGAGTAGAAGGTTTTTGTGTTACTACTACTTTTGTGTGTCATTTCCTATGCATTTATGCTTGTGAGCGTGTTTGTATGTGTGTGTTCTGGGAAGAGGGTCATTCAGGTTTCATGCCCTGGTTGGCTTTCCTCATAGTAAGGGATACTAGAGGGATTTAGCTGTAAAGCCCGCGCCATTGTCCAGCTGGTGGAATGTACTGGTCCACTGTGCGTGAGTGAGCGTGTGTGTGTTGCATACCTGCACTTGATAATGTGTGTGTTTTGTGCGTATCACGTCACTGCACATTCTTGTGTTGCCTTCCAATGTGTGTTTGTGTGACTGTACTGGGAATGTGAGAGTGTTTCTATTTGCTTTTGTATGTGCATCCTGAGGATACCAGGTTTGTGTGCGTGTGTGTATGTTGCACCCTTGTGTGTGTGTGTGTTGCACCCTTGTGTGTGGGTGTGTGGCACCCTTGTGTATGGGTAGCTGTGTGCTTGTGTCATTGCAAACCTGCTGTTACCATAATAACCTCTAATGCTGTATCAACAAATGATCTTTCATGAAACCGTTCTCTTCAAATTGCACTCTGTAGCTTTTGTTCTGCTCAGCAAAAATCAGAGGAATTGTGTGTGGTTCTTAATTATAACATTAACAGTATAACATTAACTCTGATTTCAGCGAAATGCAACATCTACACAAGCAAGTTCCCAAATTTATTTTCAGTAGATCTCTTTGTTTCTCATTTAATACACAACACAGCCATCCGACGCGAGGGGGAGGGGGATGGAGGTAACTATTGGTCACATTTTGTTTTTATTATTATCTTCTTGTTGTACACTGTAGAAACTTATGATTTCTGGTCACAGTGAATCTTGAGGGAGTAGCAGCTGCTTTAGTGAATGGGTATAAATATTCTAAATACAAATTCAATCTTGGCTGTGTGCGTGGACCAGCCCTCAAGGACAGTTTTCTCAAACTTGACTGAAGGCCTGATTGCATCCTGCATAAATAGGGCTCAGAATGATGACAATTACTAATATCATTTTAAATATTTTCTATTTTTGCTTCTGTTTAGGTTACGTGCTCTCCATCATGGGTCGTCGACGGACCCTCCCTAACATCAACTCCCCTGATTGGAGCATCCGCATGCAGGCTGAGAGGCAGGCTGTCAACTTTGTAGTCCAAGGTAGGATGATCATCCTCTTTACTTTCCCTTCACAACAGATATGTGTGTGATTTTTATTTAAGACTGTGTTTGTGTGCAGGTTCTGCTGCAGATCTCTGTAAGATGGCCATGATCAGAATCTTCAACCTGGTCTGCTCCTCCAGCTCGCTCTCTGCCAGGTACAACCACCAAACACGCCGCTACCAAGTGAAGACGCTCACTTTACGAGCCATCCCTCCCATGTCATAACTTGTATCCTCCACTACAGCAACAAAGTACACACTGGCTCTTCACACTGTAGTCCCTTCTGAATCTACACGGGCAAAACACGGCTGAGTGCTCTATTAATGGAGAGCAACTGACTGAGTCTATCATGCCAAAACACATAAACAACGTTCACTATCTTACCAGCCAGCTCCATTTGTAGAGTTGAGAAGCTTTCTCAAATGATTGTTGCTGTTACATGCCAAACGTTCTGCTAGAGTAAACACACTTGAAGCCAAGAATTGAACGGGTATGTTGGGTATGCAGGATGCAAAGTACGGGGAGGAATTATGGGTTTACGGCGCATTGTTAGTAATAGTTGAAGTCCTATAGCAGTGGTTGGTGTGCTTATGTATTTTGTCTTTGTAACTGTAGGCTGGTCGCACAGCTCCACGATGAGCTTCTGTACGAGGTGGAGGACTCCCAGGTGGAACAGTTGGCAGGTGAAATCCAGTTATCAGTTATCAAATACTTCACTTGTATTAAAGACACACATTTCCGTACCTATGATGCCAAGTAGTTGTACAATGGAATACAGTATATAAAATAGTACAAATGCTTGATATTTGTTTTAATTCAAAAGATCTTAACCGATTTATCATTGGACTCATGTAACATTGCCTGATCACGATGGTGATGTTTTTTTTTTAAAAAACATGACAATAATCGATGCAGCAGAACCAGAGATATCATCTTTTTTTATTCCACACATTTTTGTTGGTTGTTTAAACCTGTGACTATATTACCCACAATGCAATGGCTGTGGTCACTGGTATGATCATCAATACCATGGGTCTACATGTGTGTCCATGTACTTTTGTGCAGGTCTGGTGAGGAGCACTATGGAGTCTCTTCAGCACATAGACCATCTCGGAGTCCATCTTAAGGTGCGTAAAATGAAAACCTGAAATTAATTTCACTGGTATTATAGTGTCAGTTGTCACATTCAACCTTGGGATGCAAAGATTCTTTTGTTGCCGTGACGCCCAGGCTAATGGAGATTTACACTAACACCCGTACAGTATCGCACAAGAACACGGTCCAAGAAAAGAAGCACATGTTTAACTTGCAAGTGTTGTCGTTGAAACACACACAAGTACAGTGCATGATATTATGCAGGTATTTCTTCCATCAACCCACAAATTCCATTTTTTAAGACTCTTTTTCAATAAAACAAACACTTAGTCAGTGGATGACAACAAGCCACTGGGCTACACATTTGTACCTAAAGGTTTTTTTTTTTAACATTTTCAAATGATAGCTTTAATTTGCATTTGGGATGTGAAAGGTTAGGTGATTGAAAATCAATGTAGGTCACTGTAAACGACATCTACGCATGTATACTGACACACTGACACCTTCCCCTTTCTTGTGTGTGTGTGTGTGCGTGTGTGCGTGTGTGCGTGTGTGTTTTCCAGGTCCCCCTGAAGGTGGCGGTCTCCAGTGGCAAGTCTTGGGGATCCATGTCTGAGCTTAACATCCCTCCAATGTCTCCCTCTCCTTGTCTTTGAGTCCTTCCTCCTCCCTCCCTTCTTTTCACCGCCTCTTTTGCCTCTTCTACCCCCACGCCTCTGCATTTAAAATACTGCTCTTGCTCCCACTCCCTCTTGGTGTGCCATTACTGAGTTTCTTGTTCCATTTCTCCCTCTCATAGTCTGTCTGTCTCACTCAGTCTCAATCTCTCCTGCTCATTTTGCTGTCCTGCATCCACATTGCTATGGAAACCATGCTGCCGCAGCTCCTTCCAGCTCCCAGTTCTTGCTTTCACTCCATCCGTATCCGGGGGCAACGGCAGGAGACTGGATTGCTCTCTTCCATCCTGCTAAAAAAAATTCTGTGTCCTTCTCTCCTCCGTTTTCACACTCTCTTGTTAAGGCCATTCCTTTTTTATCTGCTTTGTTGCCAAGGTGAATCACCACATTTGAGTGCTTGATATTCATTGGTTCATAAAATTAGTAGTTGGTATGATTTATAAAGGGAAAAAAAAGTAAGAAAAAAAGAAAAAAGGTGTAGTGCTTGAGCGACTCTATGTTCTACAGAGAACTTCCTTGTATTTATTGTTTTTATGTTTTGTTCATGGTGAATAAATCTTGCTTTAATTCTGACAGATGGTTCCCACTTGATGAACCCAATGACCTTTGTCAGCCAGTTACATTTCCTCAGGAAGGATTTCTTTCTATGTACACGAGGCACTAATAATTATTTTGTAATCTAATTTGCTTGTTACATTTTAGAGCTGATACTCTTCTTAACAGAAGCGTAGAACAATTGAAGCAGCATAATAAGCCTGAATTTCAATAAACTTTGCAAATGTTTAAGTCGTAGTTCTCTGACTAATCCTCAACCTTAATAAATAAATGATTTAAGGCAGAGAAATTCCAGCGGGAATGAGTTTAGAAAAGGTCAGCAGGTATTCTAGTATTTTAATGCCGTAAAGTCATGATATTTTCAAGGACGAATTTTCTAATAATGAGCTTCACCTCTTTGTTGTTTACGTTCAGCTGATTCAAAGCAAATGATATAATTTTGCTCAGCCGTGTGCATCCAGCGCCTCGCCCTCTCCAGCTCATCTTTTATCCGCTCACTTGGCTCTAGCCCACTCTCCCCTTTGTCTTGTTCGTGCCTCTGTCACACGCGCGCACACACATTCCACGAATGCTCGTACACAAGCATACACACACTTAAGAAACACACACAGCCACCATCATGAATGCACTCACGCACAGTCACCGGCTTCCAGACACACTGACCGAGTTTCCTTGTCTCTGGCAGCCGCAGCGAGACTCTTTTGGCCCCCTTTATCTGTCCTCCAATTAAGACCCTTTAAGCCTACAAAATGGGTCCAGGCACAACCATACACTTTGTGACATTTTTAACAAAGCCTAACCCCCATTACCTATTTGAATTGTCACCTCATGTTGGTTGCTAATTATCGAAGTTGTCCCTTTTTAGGTCGGTGCAAAGCATCCGGGATCCGCCTGCAGTTCTGTCTTGTCATGTATTTACATTCCTCTAGTTTCCTTTCTTTCTCAGTGGAGCAGCCCTTCACTTTGCCCGTCGAACCCACTGACAGGAATGTGTTTTCCGTGTGCGTGTTCTCACCAGGTCAGTATGAGCAGTTCTGAGCCAGAGCAATGGACAGTGTTATGGAAATCTGCCTCCCTATTCTCTCATTGTTCTGTGGTTTAAGGGTGCACGGCCTTCCCCCCTTTGAGAGGGGAGAGCGAGACTGGTATGTGCAAATTCTAGAGGGCACTCTGCACTTTTGGAGTAGGGGTGTTCAAGTAGGTATATGGGTTAAACAAAAACAAAAAACTAATAATTTTGAGGTACTTTACTTGAGTATTTCCATTTCATGCTACTTTATATTCCACTACAATTCGGAGGCAAATACTGTACTTTTTACTTCACTACATTTGTTTGATGGCTTCAGTTACTTGCTACTTACTACAGATTTATTATATATAAATCAACAAATAAATGATGATGTATTGTTATAGGTTCAGCTACCCAGCAGTATATAAAGTAATTAAAATGAACCCCTAGCTTTACTAGCTGCAACATTAAAGTGCTGTACACTAACGCATCAATAATTATAATCCAGTAATATGATATACAGTATATGATTCTGAAGTAGGCCATTGTGCATAATGAGTATGTTTACTTTTTGTACTTTCACTGGATATTTTGAATGCATGACTTTTACTTATGACAGAGTATTTTTACAATGTAGAATGGTTACTTTTACTTAAGTAAGAGATCTGAATACTGCAGTAATGCAGTTTAAATGGTCTAGTGGCAAGAATAGCAGAATGGAATAATTATTTCATGATGGCTGTTATCCTCTAACTAAATAAAAATAAATTGTATGTTGGCCTCTATTCTATTTCTTGAACGTTACCATCGTGAGCTCATGATTATGTTCATTTGACTGAGCGATGCCTTCACTGTAATGACCTGTGTCACTAACAGGAGCCGAGGCCCAAGGGTCCCTCTGAAGACTCCAGTTGTCAAGGGCAACGGCATGAGCTTCCCCTAGCTGCCATGGCGACCGTGAGATGTGTAAGTAGACCCTGCAACACATATCCTCACGACTGTGATTGCTGACACCTCAAATCTAATATTTATCCCAAATTATTCCCAGTGTGTAATAATTTCTCTTCTCTCACTGCTTGGCAAGTGTTGGAAAAAAAAAAAAAAAACATTTTACTGTTGCAACGTATAAAAGCTTAATGCATCATCATTTTTAATTGATACAATATATGTACATCCATGTTTCAATCGTTGTCATAATGCAGGGAATCCCATCTTTACATCTTTACAGTGTTCCAGGTGTTTGTCAGTATAAAAGAAAGGGTTAATAATCACAATAAGAATCCTGTTGTGGTAATACAGCAGTCTTCCAAAGGAATGGCAGAAAGGGAACTGAAAGCTAATAGACCCCAATTAAAAACTCGTCTCGCTGAGGTCGGACAGACCGGTTGAATCAACCGCCGTGCCTCGCTGTCTCCTAGGTGACCTCTAAATCTGCTCAATCACCACACCATGCTTGACCTTATTACTGTACATGACAATTTTGTCAATTTTTACCCTGCTTTCCCGCTCTTTCCTGTAACCTCTCTAACCCAGAGGGACCCTGGCACTATTTTGCTCTATTTTACATACCTAAGGGCCTCTTTTCTCAAATTCCTCACCGTAGGCGAAGCACCCCTCTCCTAGCTCCAGGTTTCCAAAGTTCACGGTTACAATTTCGCTCGCTTCCCCCATAAGTCCATCCATCTATCTATCAATCCCTCCTGCCATTCCTCTATCATGGACGGCTGGTTGACCTGCCTGCCTCCCCACAGTGTGGCTCCGTATCAATCCCCTGCTGTGCTTTGTGCGGGTCGGTTTCCTGGCAACAGACAACAGCCATGACACGGCTCCAGGGCAGAGAGAGCCCCTTGCATTAAAGCAGCTTTCTATAAAGCTAATAGCTCAGTCCAGAGCTACTGATATTCATGGCCATGGCTGGTGTGCGCTATAAGCTAACAGAGCTGCTGCTGTTGCAGTGTTTTAGGCTCTCCCTGGTGACTTGAGAGTTCAAGCAGACAGGCAGGACAAGGAAGGCTGTGTCTGCACCCATCACTCTGGGACAGAGACACCAAGGCTAAGATGGCGTGCTCTGTAGCCCCCTGAAAGTGGCCGCCACTAGTCAGTACGGGATTGTTATGAGGTAATACAGATGAAGACACCTGCACTACTGTGGAATCTCTTTATAAGTGCTGTAAATATCTTTAAAATATATTTTTTTTATATTTTAAATCCACAGTTTCTGTTACAAAAGGAGTAAAAATGACCCCCAGATGCTATTTACAGGAAAATATACTTTACAACTTTACAGACTTCAAAAAAAGACTTTGCATCTCACTTTTGAGAAAAGTCAACATGATTGAGAGTTGCGATTCCGGCAGCTGCAGCATGTTTTTAATTGATTATTTTCAATTTGTACTGACAGAGGGGTGATAGTGAAGTTTCAGTGCGTGTTAACTGGAAGTCTTTGTGGTTAAATAATAGCTCAGTTAACAGACTTACTGCAGATTGCACTTTCAGAGTGTGGCTACGCCATCTTTTTCCTGCCTGCTTGAACTGCTCATTCTTTATCATCCATTATCCCCCTCTTGTCATTTCCCCCATTTCCTATTGACATCTTTACAAATATGCAGAGGTACACCCCAGTACTTCAACCTCGAGTTTTAAAAAAACACATCTTTGACACGTCTTTGTAAAGAAAAATACAAAAAACTGAAACATTTTACAATCAAACACCCCCTTCGAGCTTCGATGTAATGAGTGGTGATGTTGCAATGCCAAAAATGTGATGGCATCGCTGCCACTAATTGGTACAGTATAAGGGATATAACATTAATGCAGCATTTCATGTTTTTAATAAAATCATTGTTGATAGTATGCCATTATTTTGTGGTTTTCTGTTTGTTTGTATTTATTGCTTGATTAGATGGCACGTGGGCAGGATTTCTTTTCCAAATAATACCAAGTAAGTACAGGATGGTGTTGAACAAAATATAGCCACATAAGGGATAAAAATGCAGCAATTACTGTCACCATTGGCAAATTTCCACCTCAAAAATGAGCCATGGGTCGTAGTACGAATTATACATTATGGTATTATGTCTTGTATATATGCATACAGTCGATAATACAGGAGAAAGAGAAACTTTATCCATATTCTTCATAGGAAATGTAAAAAATCAAAACTATCTGTACTGTAATAGCAAAACAAGACACAGTTGTGCTACAAGTGCTTATGTGTTCTTGGCACCTGTGGCCTCAGTCCAGAGTGAGTCCTTCTGTATTTGCCACAGTGGAGCAAAATCCTCACCAGAGGTAGAGAGAGAGAGGGAGTCCGTTCTGTGGAGCTCTGTTGCTGCTCCCGCCGCCCCACCACAACCCCCCATTTAACTGCCAATGTGGCACATTCCTCCCTCACCCCTCGCCCTCCTCGTTAGGTGGAACATTCCAGGCGACAGCCATCTTCTGAGACAAAAAATGAACTCCATCAGGATTGGTTAAAACCAGCAAAGATGACAGGTTGCAGTAAATAATACATTAACAATAGGCAGAGATACGGCTATTTACAATCACACAAAAATGTCTAACATCTAATGTAGTGGTTTAGTCACTTAATGAAAGAACCAATAGCTGCTTTTCACATTTTCCCCCTCTGTTCTTCTCATTCATAAAGTAAAAAAGCAACCAGGAAAGATTTAAAACATAAAAACCTTTCTAAGACCTTAAATGTTGGCAGTTTACATTCATGCCTGTGAGTGTTCGCCCCCAAGGCTGTCGAGCATGGACACACATCATCAGAGTAACGCACCCACAGGATCTGTACATTTGTGCAGTTTTTGACTTCTATGCTCCTTCACCAGTAGATAAACTGAATGAAATGTTGATCGTGACAAATACTGATATTTTTTTACGGACAGAATTTAATGTGACCAGGATTTTAGAAACTGCTGAAGTTGAAGCTTTGGCTTCAGCAGCCTCAGCTTGTGCCTCTGTGTCTGTCATCAGAGCGAGAGCATCAGATTTTCATTTTTGGGTTCTAAAGCACTCGAAATTAAAGGAGCCTTCTCCAGCGGGAGAGGCCCTAATGCAGCATACCTTCTCAAACCTCAACCAATAGGACAGCACACTCGCATTCAAACAAATCACAGAAAACCAAATTTTTAAAAAAAAGGGTGAGATTGTTTTTGGATTGTACATTTCAGAGGAATGGTTTGTAACTAAATTTACGCTCTGGTAGAAGTTGCATACAGTTTAATTACTACATTCTAACATTAAGTATGCGTTACCAGTTTTAAATAGGAAGTGAGACTTCACAGGGCATAGCATTCACATGAAGTAGAAAACAGACATTGCTCAGACGAGAAATAAATGCATTATATTCAGTGCACTTTATAATTCATAAATCACCCCTTTACTACCTTAAGTCATGCAGTCCACAAGATATTTTAATTCCAGCGTTTTGATTCCAGTGCATAAGGCCTTGGCAAAGCCTTTTTGAATGATATTACTTTTGTTCAGAATATGTACCAGTATGGATAATCAGTATTTTAAATCAGGCAAAAAACTGAGATTGGCTTCAGCAGAAATGGCTCAGAAATGACTTCACATTCTTCCACAAGATCCAGACCACAGTTTGTTTTTGTTAGTTTTTTTTTACAATCCACCTCAGCAAAGCCCACCCCTCACTCTCAACCTTCAGACATCGGCCAAGTCTTCTAAAGAACGGGTCGAGTCGCACAGTAAGGACCTGAACACAGCGATGACATGAGTTATTTGACACTCCGAATGTGTCTGTGCTGCGAGGACTTCTAAAGCCCCAGCCCCACTGACGCCTACATTTCACAACTGTGGTATCAGATTTTACTTAGATGGTTTATTGTCTGCTCTATAGTCTGATTATCTATAGGCAAACTGGAGGGGAAACAAATTGTGTTTACTTTAGTTTGGCTGTTTTATCCTGTTACCTAATTTCCTGCTTAGCTTAATAGGACGTTTGTAAGTGCTGCATGAAGGCCAGTGGTAGCATTTGCTCCAGATATAAAATATCCTCTTCTGACTCTCCAGCAACAACCGAGTTCAAAGCAGATGCATCAAGGTGGTTTGAGGCATCCTCGCCATGGTGAAAACATCTGACGCGTTTTTGAAAACAATACTGTTTGGTGCTTTCAGCGCATTTGTGCCTTGCTTTTACTCTGTAGAATTTCATAGAGAAATCTTAGGTCGGCTCTAATTAAACGACAAAGAAGTTGTCAGTAGCTAAACCTCCTCTAGATGTGGCTTGAACACATGGCTTAAACAAAGGAAGCGGAAGAAGCCTTAGTACCATGGGACCTGACATACGTAAGCATCTCAACGGCTAGTAGCTAAGGTCAACTTGTGTCCATAGTGGGGATTGTGCATGTACATCCCTTATTTTATTATTAAAAATAGTGGAAAGTAGAATCCTAGTTAGATACAAAAGAAACGGGTACGTACTGTATAATTTCCAGCATTTAGCTGACAGGTGGAGGTGGAGGTGTGGCGTTTGAGGACACTTTTGACAGGAAACAGCTACCACCGAGAGCAAAGTCTAAACATTTGACCCTCACAGCAAACTATTACAGTATCCTGCTGCCTGTTTCCTTTATCTGCACATGATGAAATTGGCAGAGAACTTAGTGGATGAAAGATTTTTGCACTATGCACTGTATGGGAATACATCTCTTTCATCATTCGTTCAATGCCCATTGATGTTTTTAGTGTTTGGGTACCCCTACCACAAGCTGGTTTCATAGAAGAAAAATCAATAAAGGAAACTATTTTTTTTTTGTCCTACAGCCAGTGACGGATAAATCTGAATAAAAAGTCGCTTTGACATTTAGCAAGACTTTTAGACAACAATCTCCTAAAGATTTATGAGCACTGGTTTGTGGCTGGTATTAATTTCACTCCTAGAGAATTACGATCATTTCAAAGATAATAAATCATTATAAAAAAAGACAAGTCTATGGTTCCACTGTATGCCATGTGCTAGGAGTTTCTCCCCTAAAAGTTAGTTTTGCATTCAAAGACACATTTCATGCAAATGATACATTTTTTCTTTTCTTTTTTTCCAAACAAAGAAACACACATTTCTTTTATATGTTCATTTAAAAAAGAAGCTTATTTTCTTGTGTATATATATATGTATATATATATATGTGTATATATATATATATATTTATATATATATTTATATATCGTATATAAATTAGTTGATTTTTTTCTCTACACTTTTCCAGGGCAGGCACCGTACACACACCGGGTACAGAGGCATGCCACACTTGCATTGCTTTTTGCATTCTACAGTTGGTTGGCTGGCAGGCATGATGTCATCCAGACAGTGCTGTAGTTGGTGAGTGGATCTGAATTCAGACACACACACACACATTTTCTCTATCACTTTCTGTGTCTTCTGCATCACACCCACACTCGTACACAACCATACTTGCAACCTGGCACCAGCCTGAGCGTCACACTTCCTGGATGACATCAGAGTAGGGGGCGGGGTCTAGGGTTGGTCCAACAAGCTTCAAATGGAGTAATAAAAGCAGTGCAGCAAGGCTCTGTGGCGCATGCAGAGATGGGCGGGAAATGGTTGCGGCCTGGGACAGGGAAGGTCAAAGGTCAGTGGAGGGTTCAGATGGAAGGTGTGGGGTCTAGCCCAGGGTTGCAGACAGATTCATGAATGGGAGGTCGGGACAGTTTGGGTGGTGGGGGTGGGAGGGGGGAGGGGGTCAAGGCAAGGAGGGTCATTGCTAACTTCATGACGATTACATTTGTATTCAATTTTTTTCTTTCTTTTTTTTCATCTTATGTGATTTTTTTTGTTGCATTTTGCTTTATATTTTACTTTTTACAAATGGTATGACGACATAACTTAGGCTCAGAATTGTGGATGGCTGAATCTACTGCTGGTTGTTATGGTCAGAGGATGGAGATGGAGAGAGGTGCTATAGGACAAACTTTGACGTTTTGTTCGCTACATGAGTTTTTTTTTTCTAACTGTATACACAATATAAATACATGGGGAAGTGGGGATGCCAATATATTGGTTTCAATAATTATTTGCTGTTTGTGCTCAGTTATATACTGCAGGTTTGCAAGTATTGCTAGAAGTCATGTCTTACCCAAGTTGTTCCCCAATAACCTGGATTAAGTCTGTGGAGTGTAGTCTGCGTCTACTTTGTAATTGTCGTAGTTTTGACAGTAGAATTTGCATATTACAATGTGGTAATATGTGTTATAAAATTGCTAATTATCAGTTAAATACTAAACATATTCAAAATGTTAGAATCTTTCTTCAATCAGTAAACAATTTATAAGTACACATAGAAAGTAGTTGTTTACTTAGATAATACTTGACTCATAGCAAGAAAGGTGCGTGTCTGTTCACGCAAAGAAAAAAAAAATAGGTTAATTGTTCATCATACACTGTTGAGGCATGGTGTAATATCTGACCATAGCCTCATCAAACACACACACACACACACAGTTGCATACGCTCAACAATCACACTTACATACACACACAAGCTCTGACATGCAGCTATATTGTATCATAGGATCTGTTCCACCCTCCCGTCACCTCAACCAATCAGAGACCCTCTCCACAGCTCCAGTGAGAAAAGCAGTGATTAATAAAACAATAGAAAGGCGAGATCCAATCAAAAATAATCAGCGAGGAGAATGAAGAGGAGGGGTGTGTGAGGAAGATGCACTGCGTTGGATGCACAGTGCATATTCCGGTAACCATCCTGTCATCCTTTTCTCTCACTATGGGGGTCAGTAACACACTCTCGCTGTGCTTCAATATGGTGTCTTGAGAGACGGGCGGGAAGCCAAATGACTTGGTTTGTGTCCACAGTGCACACACAAAATGTAACATTGAAGATTTTTTTGTAAAAGAGAGTGTGTACCACAAGCTCCCCCGACACTTTTTTTTTGTGTGTTTAGCTCTCGAGGAAGCCATATCTGCCCCTCCCAACCCATCCTTTGCTCTGTCCACCCCCAATGACACAGAATGCAAATGTCTCATTGCACTCTTGTGCGCCTAACCCGTCTGTGGGGAAGTTGGGAGAAAGTGGGAGGGAAGGGAGGGCTTGAGGTAATGGGGGAGGGGTAAAGAGGGCATTGTGGAGTAGTAATGAAGGGGAATATTGATCAGTCACATGATCTTTAAACCAAAGGGGCAGGGGAGGGTGCCTAGTTGGGGTGCCAGTTAGATGTCTTCTATAAAAGCCTTTTTTTTCTCCCACAGTGAAAAGGGAGGGGTAAAGGTACAAAAAATAGCTTAATAAAATAGAGGAAAAGAAACAAACTCTTATTTAAAATGTAAAAGTATAATACAAAAACAACAGCAACAAAAGCATAATAGTAATGAAAACGTTAGTGACTTTAAAGATGAAATAGTAGAAGTGTTAAGTTGTATTCGAAGTTATCTCTAATGACACAAAATAAATAAAGGCTGTCAGAGGAGAGGATGCGGTCGGGGCTCTCGGGTGGAGGAGGGTCGTTGCTCTCTCTCTCTCTCTCTCTCTCTCTGTCCCTGTCTTTCTCCATCTCCCCCTCTCCATCTCTCTCTCCCTCTCCCTGTAACCTCTCACTCCTCACGGAGCTGCAGGCGGTAGCGGCTGTAGCGAATCTGGAAGAAGAGCCTCTCTAGCGGCGTGCGGCTCATCCCGGGGAGCCTGTAGTCCTCGCTCTGGCCCGTTCGGCGGAAGCCCAGTGACTCGTACAGCTTGTGGGCGGCCAACTTTACAGCCGTCGTGCCGAGGACCACAGCAGCGTAGTTGTTGCGCACGGCGAACTCCAGAACACGACGACCCAGAGCCTTTGCGATGCCTTTGCCACGGTAGCGAGAATCCACCGACATGCGCCGCAGCTCCACAGAGTTGTCATCCTCGCGGCCTTGCGCCGCCACGATCCCCACCACCCGTCCGTCGAGCACTGCCACCCAGAAACAGGAGCCTGGCAGAAACAAGAGACAATACGTTTGATTAGATTAGGTTGATAAACACTTAAAGGCACAGTTCAGCATTTTGGGAAATATTGCGTTATAGAGTTATGACGCATCCCGCCTACACTGAGGGGGTACTATGTGCTTTGGAAAACGAAATTGAGAAAAGGACCTGGTACCAAAAGTGAGTCGAATCAAGTTGAGCCAAACCGTGCAGTAGATATGAGGCAAGGACTTTTGGCAAGAGAGCGAATAGGCATATCTCCCCAAATGTCAAACTATTCCTTTAAGATTTAAAGGTAAAGAACAGCTTAAAGCATGTGAGTTAGTAATTTCGTCGCTGTACTGTCTTTTTGAGATCAATAAAAAAAGACGTCCTACGTAGAGGTAACGAGGGAAGAGACCCTCACACACAGCTGCTCCAATAAACTGCGAAGCTGGAGACCATATTTCAAATATCTGACGGATATGTTGCTACTTGCTGGAGAGAAATTCACGCCATTACATAATGGAACACAAATTACACACAAAACATGCATCATGATGGGTGAACGAAAGGAAAGGATGGTGGTTGAACGAGACTGTTTAGCACCAGAAACTCAAAATCAAAATGAGCGTCCTGTGTCTCCATTAGCAGCATGTTGCATCATGTCCTAATGGCTTAAATGCTCTGAGAGGAGGGAGAATAGAAGAAGGGATGCAGGGAGAAGATGAATGAGGAGGGCAGGGACCCAGTGTCTGACCGGAGCTTAATGTCATTAGCCACTCGGTGAGACGCTGCTGATTAAAAGGCATGACGGAGCGGTCACTTAAGACTCACAGTGTAGTGGAGCAGAGACACTGATCTCAGAGGACAGAGACAGACAAGTTTTGGGAGGAAAAATAACACTGGCATTTTTACAGAAGCTCATACTGTGCAGGGACTTGCTGTATACCAGAGTTGATATATCAGACACTGGTGACAGACAGACAGATAAAAAGACTAACACAAATACAGACGAGACAAACAAGGTTAGACTGATACAGATAATAATGTCAGCGGACAATGCTCCTCCACCAGAGTACCGCTAAGAGCTTGAATATCAACCCGTTTTTAATATTGATCTATATCCGTGCTGCACTTCCTAAGCTGTTCGCTTTGACACAGAGTAATTATGCTCGTGAGTTATTTTTCTTTTCGCCTTTGAAGGCCTTTTTCAGTGATAATAGTTTATAGGCTTGTGAGACACGGCAATGTGAACTGAGCTACAACTTTTTTTTTTTTTTTTTTTTTTTACACCGTAACTTGATATTTCTCTTGTCGGCTGTGTCATCAGCTGCATTTGTTTTATGTTTAGCTTCAGAGCTAGAAATCTCTTTGTAACTCATAACCCCCCACATTACCCTGGGAGAATCACTAGTTCACAGGGTGTTAAATACCAGACTAACGTGTTTCTTTTGAAATCATTGGACTTTGAATCTTAATCAGGCAGTTAATTCAAAAAACTAACATAGCGCTTAGGCTGTATGCCCTTGCTTAATTTCCTTTCCCGATCTATTCTTTCAGGGAAAATTACCCTTTCAACCTCCTGTTTTTTATTATGTAATCATGTTCAAACCGTGTCTCCATCAATGTCAGCTGTATTTACGGCATGTGCTGGCAGTGGTTTAGTACTAAAATGCCGTCTGATTGTTATAGTTAAAGTAAATCTGACATTTCCCTTACTGGAAGCGGGCAGTAAAAATATGTGTCCGTCTGTCCATAAACTAAAATATACTCTCTCTTCCTTGTGTCTACATATAACTTCCTCTCTCTGTTATTTCTGCTGAATCTCCCCCTCTCACACACACACACACAAACCCACACACACTCAAACAGGCGGTGACATTAACATCATGTTTGCTGCTGGAGTCCCGTGTGTAAGGAGGGATTTGATGCCCCTGCAGGCCTAGGGTAAGCGGATCCGGAGGCGTCTGTTACTGAATCAAACAACTGTCATATGTAGGTTGCTGCGTCAACAGGAAAACCCAAGTACTCCCCACAATGATAGCTACACAGGGGCAAGGCATCACTGGGAGACTGTCTGCAACCAGTGTTTCACTAATCTCTTAGGGGAGTCAGGATTTTGAATTACATGCGGGAAGATTCATACAGTAGCTCCGTGAAAACCACATGTAAGAGCATCCTGTTACCCGAGTAGACTTTATAGATTTATCTTGTCTTACGACGGCATATTAGGGCCATTGTAGGTAAAAAAATTAAATCGAATTTCAAATGGCAGAGACGGGGTGGAGTGCTTAATATTTCGAGAACAAATAGGGGGGAAAACATGGATATTCTATGAGATTAAAGCGGTACATTTACAAGAAGAAACTCACAATTTTACGAGAAAGAAAACTTGAATATATTTATGAAGTCATCTATTTGCGAGAAAAAAACAACAGGATTTCTCTGAGATTAAAATCACAAATTTACGAGTAAAAGAAACAAGGGAAAATCTTTACTTTGCAAGGTTGGAATCAACCACATCACACCAAAGGTTAATTTCAGAGAATATGCATTTCTTGTATTGTAAATGTACGACTTTAATGCCCCGCTCCCCTTGATCCTGATTGAAAAAATAAATAAATAATGTTTTACCTGCAATGGCTCTAATACGCCATCATAGAAACTGTGTAAGAAATATAGATCAGATGACTGCAGTTTACTGCATTTCATAAAAGTCCTTCACCCTTTAAAAAAAAAAAAGAAAAAAGAAAGGGCAATCAATCAGTCATTTCTTGCTGCCATTTAGGGGCCGACAAAGTGTGGAGTTAAAAATGTGGGGCTCTTATGGATGACTTTTTATAAGAGATTGCCTGTACGACTCAGATTCACAAAGTGTTCCACGGTCTTCACTGATGCTATGGAACGATGCTTCATTATCGGCAGATGCTAATGCTGCAGCGTCAACTCCTGTGGCACTTTGGCGGCATTATTATGGTCGTGCACGCGTGTGTGTGTGTTGGCGTAAGAAGCGGGGGGGATACGCTTGCATAAAGCCCTCCTGACCATCTGTCTGAACTGAGTATGTGCCAGGAACAAGGACAGCACAGGACGGCACGCACACCATGCACCCCTCTGCCCATCAGACTGTGTGTATTACTTAACACTGTGTCAAAAAAAACTCTTGTATCACATGAGACAATGAACTACGAAAAGAGACTACAGCTCCCCTTGCCCCTCCTCCCCCCTGACTCTGCTTTTCTTGTGAAAGCTGAGCGGGGTATGTTGAACTCTGACATCGCTGCTCAAGGAGCATCACATCTGCTGAATCTGACTCTGCCATTAAACTGCATGGATTTAGCGAGCTCATTATTTCTGCTGGGATCTGCACTTCCTGGAGATAAGAAGATGGAGACAGACACTGAGAGAAATGGAAAGAACAAAAGGCAGAGAGTGAAAGTTAGAGGAAGCATAACATTCTGCTCCAAAAGGCAGTTTATATGAGATTACGATGCTCTAGACTCGTCAAGTCTGCAGATTTGTTCAGGTTTGATCCACAATGAGTGATGCTTTGAGGCGCACTGTTGTATATGTATTGGGTGGCCATTTGGGATCCCCAGACTGACTTGGAAAATGTGAGGAAAGGGAGTGACCCTCTCCTGTTTCCCTCAACAACCACCGTAAAGCCTCTTTCAGAGACGAGACATTTAACTTTAACTGCCTCAGTGAAGCTGTGTGTGTGTGTGCGTGTGTGTGTGTGATACTATGGAATATGAAATGGATTAATTAAAGGTTTTGGCCGTGGCTCTGGGGATGGCGATGTCAGTCGGTCCACCACTTTGTTCCAGACCGAAATATCTTAACAATTATAGGATGGATTGCATTCATGGTCCCCAGAGGATGAATCCTAATGACGTTGGTGATCCCCTGACATTTCCACTGCCGACACCAGCAGGTGTGGTCTGAGGCGAAATGTCTCAACAACTATTGTATGCATTGCCACGAAATTTGGTAAAAAGTCATGTCCTCTCGGGATAAATTCTAATAACTTTCCATACAGAGACATGCGTTTAGTGTTAATTAACAACTACTACTAACAGACAGAGTGGGATGATCATCTCTAGATGACCAGCACTTTTTTCTCAATATTCTCTTCGATGTCTAACCACTTGGCGAATCTCCTATTTCACCCGATGACAAACAGATAGAATGACACACACGATCTAGGACAGAGGACCCATGATGCCAACCGTTACGTTCCCATACAAGAAAAGTGCGTTGTCAGTTACATATCGAGGGGGAAGTGTATTTTCTCCCAGATAACTTTTGTTTTTGATGTATCACAAAAGACATTCCTAATCAAAGTCCGCGTAAATCCGCGTCGGGAGGAGATCTGGGTAGATGGATGGGGGACTTTTACCCAGGAGACCGCTGTACATTTCCCCTTTGCAAAGAAAAGTCAATGTTAACTTAACTTACGTACATGTAAGCAACGTACACAACATACTCAACTTACGTACATAACGTAAATTACGACACAAATGTAATTTTTTTGAAACCAAAACCCTTGTTTTACTAAACCTAACCACGTAGTTTTCCGGGAGATAATACACTTCCCTCGTATTTGAGAATGCCGTTTTGTTGTATGGGAATGTAATTTTAGGAGACGGTGTTGACACGACGCGTCCTCTGTCCTAGGGTGTGTGTACGTGTGAGGGGAGTTTGGCAGGTTGTCATTAGAATAAATAATCGATGGAGACATTATTGAGTCTTGTTGAAGGAAGTGGTTAGACGTTGAAGAGAATAATGAGATAAAAGTGTAAAAAACAAAAACTCCATCCCCACCTGAAGTTGTAAATGTGCTGTGAATTGTTGGTATGGTTGGTATATTTTGATCAATCTTCCTCTTTTATACCTTTCTTCCTAATTCTATCTACCTCCATCTGTTCTAGTCATGAGGGAGAAGCTGCTCAGTTCTTCATGCCGCCACAAGATTGATTGGAGAGAGGGAATGAATAAGAAAAAAAAAAAAGAAAAACATGTTCCTGTTGCGTTTTCGAGCAAGTCACTAAGATATAGTGTTAAAACGATGTGCCGCCCGTGTTTGGGTGTGTGTAACTGAAGCTGGAAAGTTGTATATGAATGAGCTTTCTCACAGAAAAATGAGGTAGAAAACTAAAGGAAAGAGGGACAATGAAGAAGAAGAAGTCATTCATTGTCCGCTCTGAAAGAAAGAGTGAGTGAGCAGAGGAGGAGGAGGAGGGAGGCGAGGCATCTGCGTTAACAGTAATAGCGATGAGCCTGAAAGGATCCATTATTGCTGCGTGGGCATACAAACACGACGGGGGGAGGGAGGACAGAAAATCTACCATTATTACATAGGGGGAGGGGACCTGAAGAATACAGATGATCTCAAGTCATGAAATGATTCAAGGCGAAGAGGGAAGGCTAGAGAGAGAGGAAGAACTCTGGAAATCATTCGTAACGATTCTCACACAGGCAAAAAAATGATCACTGTATTCTTAATGCGACAAATCTCATTTCTTTAACTACTTTAGAGGATTAATGTGCCTCCGTGCATATGTGTGGGAGTGTTAAATACCGGCTGATGTTGTGATATGAACCCTGTATAAAAAAGAAAAAGAAATCGTGCGCACGCAGGAATAGTTTTTGTGGTGTTTAACAAGATTATTCCCCTTTCCTTCACATGAAACCTAGAGGAATAATTCATTCGATAAGCGCTCAGTCTAGACGACGCCTCGCTGTGCCCTAGTTCACTTCTCTGTGGGTATAAGCCCTGACAAAAGCTCATAAGTTGCTTGACTCTAACCTCTTTGTTTTTGTGTCTATTTGCTATTGCTATTTAATAATCAAATAGTGAACTTATAGTGGTTTTTGTGTGTTGTTTTATACGTCTCCGCAGCATGTGTGTGTCATTGTTGCAGGACACATTAAGCACCAGTGATTTATGTTTCAGTAGTGTCTCGAAACTGTTGCATCACTGCATGATTAATCTGACCCTGCCAGGCGTTAAATGGCGAGTAGGCATTGGTGCTAGTGTTGATGTTTCCACGTAGTATACATGTGGTGCAATATCAGACCGTGTAAAGCACCGTTTTCTATCCAATCAATTTTGCCCGCAGTTTTTGCGCCTCGCTTCGCTAAAGAGACACACGTATGTTGGATGGATTTTTTTTCAGAGTGTTCCTTGGTCATATACAACACAGACACACCCTCTTCCTCCGCTCATAGTGCATGCTGGGAGTATGGATTAGCCTGTCCTGTGTAAACCACGCGTCAGCAGTTTCTCACTCCCTCACGGACAAATGAGGGGAGGTGACCGTCAAACGCGCAGCGCGCTTTCCAGATGTGTACACAAACACACAACAGTGCGAGTACGGATAATGAATAATTAATGTGTGTTAAAGCCAGTAGAATAAGTCTTTACCAACAACTTGGCCTTCAGGCTAAATCCCATGGTCAAAGAGTGATGCAGTGAACTGTGTTGTCACACGTAACTCATTCTGCGTGCACCCTTCCCTGCTACACACCCATTAGCTAACAGGAACTCATTATCTGGCCCTTTACTGTTGGCTTTACTGCCTTCCTGCCCAACAACACATCTACGCATATTGTTTGTTTGCAAGCATGCAGGTACATGTCCACATTTTACACACACGCTACACTTTACTGTGTGCATGCCATTGTTCACATGGCTGCTGCTGCTGCTGCTGCTGCTGCTGCTGCTGCTGCTGCTGCAGCCTGAGCACCTTCTCTCCCCCTTCAGGCCATCAGGCTAAGTTTCACACCAACATGCAAAATGTGACTCGAACCTATTGCATCCAAACCTCTACTGTTCCTGTTTAAATCAAGATCAAGCTGGTTGGGCTCAAACTGGGAAAATCACTTTGAATCTATGGAGCACTCAAGTAGTCGCACACATATCGATAACGGGCTTTAAAATTGGCAGTTGGCCCGGGATCAAGCGCTGCTATTGGTCACCAGAGACTCAAGGTAGGGAGAAAATGCTGCGATAAATGAAGCTGCTGTTGACACGTCATCTACTCTTTGCAATGAGTGTCTTTGTTCGGTATTGATTCAAGCAGATTCAGGCAGAGGGTAGTGAGACTTCAATGCATTATTAATGATCGGCTCCTCTTCCTCAAAACGCTGAATCGACGAGACAGACGCGTGTTCATGTACTTGCAGCTTACAGCTAAAGTAATGGACTCGTGAGTTCTCCAGTTTCTGAGTATGGACAGGCTGAGAACAGCACTGTCAGTGGTGTGAGGGACAACATGGCTAACATTGTGACAGGCTGGAAAGTTTCTGGATATTAAGATTTTGGAGTGGTGATAATCTCGAATTATGTAAATCAACTATCAGGGAATATTGATTCTGCTTGGATCTATTGTCGTGTTGTGGAGTCATGGTTTGACATTTTGGGAAATACCGTTATTTGCTTTCTGGCAGGCTCGCTGTTTCCCCCCGTTTCCAGTCTTTATGCTCAGCTAAACTAACCAGCTGCTGACTGTAGCTTCATATGTAGTGCACAGACATGAGTGTAAGTGTGAATGTAATTGTACCTACAGCGTAAAAAGGAGTAGTGTCGTACGTAACGTAATTGGCCGCTGCCTGCCACTGAAAAATTAACGAACGAATAGTATATTACATATTTTTTGAAAGAGACTGAAAGCTGTTTCCTTGGCTGGGAGGAAACATCACTTCCTCTGTGCCAAGATGATGGATAACCCAGTTGGCCACTGCAGCACCTCCTCTGCACCTTCAGCGTAGATGAGAAATAGAGAGGATGAGGAGGAGGAGGAGGAGGAGGAGGAGCGGTACAGGTGGGAGTGAGAAAGAAAATGCTGTGGCTCAAACCACAAAAAGAGGCAGGGATATGGGGAGGGAAGGATAGAAAGAAGGATGCCTTATTAATCTGAGGTGCTGAGGAGTCAGAAATATACCCCAGAGACCCCTTTGTCTGTGTGCTAACCACAAACTGTTTATTTATCTCGCTTTCTCGCACACACACCAAATACATCATATAGTTGAGGAGCACACCCCTCCCCCGGATGCCCCCGTTTTCTATCTAGCACTCATCTCTTTCCCTCCCTACACACATTTTTCCTCTCTCTCTCTCTTTCTCCCCCCTCTCTCTCTTCCTGTCGGTCGTTCAGAGCTAAAATAAGCACAGCAGGTACCAGTGGAGGAATACACACACGTACACTGTACAGCCACAATGAGACTGGTCGGCGGCTTCTATAATGTGGCCTGCGTTGATGAGACCCTGCATTAGCCATGACGCCTCATTAAACAGCCAGTATTACTGAGTGGGTATCACTTCCAGCCAGGGAGGATTTGGCTCAGTGTCTAGTGTCGCCCTCATTATATTACATTTACTTTTTAGGCACTAAGCTGCTCCAGAGTGACCTGTAGTGATTGAGCAAGTAAAGAGTGCGAGGGAGGGATGTATGTTGTCTGCCTACTGCTTGAAACGAGGGGAAACCTGGGATTAAGTGATGGAGAGTCTTAGTAATGGTAGCTGTAACTCCGACATGCATTTCCTATGAGAGGAGTGAACAACCGCGTGAACACTATTTGATGAGATAGGCGGTGACATGAACAGGGCCCGTGATACACGGAGAAACGCTGGTGCAAATGAACACAACCGTAAAGGTGCCACAAGCAATCACATTCACAGCGCTGATGTTTGTTGCTAGGGAAGCGTGTGTACCAGAGGTAGACTTAAATATTTCAGATGCTTACTTAATCTCTGGATGGCTAGAAAAAAGCTGAGTAGCCAAAGACATAAAAAGGCTAGCAGGGCAGAAGGGCCTAGTTTGGTCATTAGAGTACACAAAATCTTCAGATTACATTTTTTTACACAAGCAGCCACTGCCAAATAAAACAGTTCTTGTAGTTCTTTCAAATGAGGTTACTAGCTTCAGTATGACTTTGTCAGTATGAATGACATTTTCTTGTCTGATTCATACACCTCTTTATCTGATAACACACCACGTGGATTAGTGTGTACTGTTGTGTGCAGAAGTACGAAGAGATTAGCTGAAAGTAGAATAAGGAATAAAGGCTTGGAGATAAATACGTTCAATGACATTTTTCTGTGAGAAACATACTTTCCGTTGATTGAAGCGTTTTATCTTCATTAACAGTTTCTTTGAGCCAATGCACTGTAGTTGTTAACACGTCAGTGGAGGACATATTGACTGCCAGATTGAGTCATTATTGGTTTATCGCGCCCAAGGATGGACAGAGAGAGATGGATGGAAAGAGGAGTCAGAGTGTACAAAGGGGTTCGCGCCAGGCAGTTGCATTTTAATTGCGTCAGTTTGAATTTGTCAAGCTCTTCTTGAGCTGTTGAATGTGAATAATGGACTTTAAGAAATTAATAGAAAATTGACAAATTAAATTCAGTATGTGTAAGGAAACGTTTATCTTTTTTCTTTTTCTACAGCCATTTATGTCTTCTTTTTTTTTTTTTACTCCTAGCCATTGTTCCTTCAATTTGCTTTACAGCCTCTCTGTCTACACGCGCACAACCACACACACACTTTATTACGTGGCAAATGAAAGAGGTGACAGCTGGCCTTAAGTGGCAGCAGAGTGAGTGATCACAACACACACACACAGAGGAGATAAGAGTATTGATCGTTCCATGTGTACAGGGATACGCAGCTCCACTCAGCTCAGTCGGTCTGCCAGTGTCCACTTATTAGAGTTTATTCAATTTTGCATTTTCGCATAATTGTCAAAAAAAAAGTAACTGAGGGAATGCTAAAAGTATCCCCCAATGTTCTCCCTTCTTCCCTGTCTTTAAATCTCTCTCTCATCATTCATATTATGTGATGCTCTGATGTATCAACCACCACACCAAGACATCTCAGTTCATAAACACTGATTAAAAATGATGTTTTGAGCTTGAAAAGATGAGGACTCGCACGTTTTCATGCCTCCAAAGACACACACATATATATAAGCGTCTTACACACAGTCCTTATGTTGCCAAAAACTTTGTCATACACAGACTCTTAGATGTTCCCTTTCATAACCTCACACACACTTCACACACACACACACACACACACACACACACCTTGAATAGACATGTTCGGGTCATTGTTGTGGCTGTTATGCTTTTTGTCTGGTATTGCAGAGATAATCCCTTTCAATTTCAAGTCAGTTTCCAACTTATGTGACTCTTCCCGTCAGTACGCCGGTGTTGTTACATGTGTTCGTTGCGGACGCTGTGATGAGCGAACACAATCTAACATATACTGTGTCAGTGCAGTTTAGAAGATTCAGTCCGTACTCGCTCTGCTGGATGGCTAAGTTCACTACTTGGTGTAATGGAAGCTAGTTTGCGGAGCCAAGTCACTGCAGAGTCACTGTTCTTTGGATGCCGAGTACGAGTATCCCTTAATGTCTGATCCTATCAAGGACAATATGAGACTGATTCTCATCCCTCCGCTCAGCTGTTAGACGGTTCCTTTGAATCAGTCTTTTTCTTTTTCTACCGCTGGCAAGCCTACAGATGACAGGATTTCCTGGTTGACATAACCTTTCTCCAACTGAGCCCCGCCCACTTTGATCCAGTGAGAAGAGCAGAGAGAAAGAAAACAAAATAGAAGTAAAATAACCAAAACTGCTCTAACTTTGGTGGGAAATAGTTTGTTCATGTGCGACCCCATTGCTCACAAAAGGAAGCAGATGGGGGACGTTCGTTTTCAGGTCCTTTTTAAGTGTTGCACTCCGAACATAATCACACACTCCTACGTGTTACGTGCCATCCTGTACACACACGACAACAAATGACAGTGACGTGAGAGGTGCCTCTCCATCAGGACTGCGTGTCGGAGCCCAGGTGTTCGTCCCTCTGGGCCCTTTTATTTTGCATGGATATAGTCATTAGCATTGTCCAAGAGCAGTGGTGCCTGACCCCCTCTAAACCATCTCGGCCCTGCGGCAATAATGGGAATGCTAAATTGCAATTGTGTATGCAGTGGATTACCAGGCCAGAGGGCACAATGTCGGAGAGAAAGAGACAATGGGGGGCAATTGACTGGCTTAACTAACACCTGCTTTTTATATTGGCCATGTGGTTTGGGTTAACAGGGCATAAACGTGTCCAAGAAGTTACAGCGCAGTGTGTCACGTGCTTGTGGTTGGCCATCGCTCACACCCAAAACTTGACTCCTGCAGAGAATGAATAGTTGGAGATGACACTAGAGGTGGATTGATTTTTCCAATTAGGAGCTTTAGTAGAGGAAATGAGGCTTGCCGACACCGAGCGTACTGCAGAAAGTGTATCAGCAGTTTCCTCCATGCGATCAATAGCGTACCCCCCCCCTTGCCCTCCCAGCCCGTGACCAAGTGGAACTCAGAGAGGAAGCAAGTGGGGGAAGGAGTGGAGAAAGACAGGGAGGAGGGGTGGGAAAGACGGGTGGAGGAGAAGGAAGGCAGAGAGAGGAGCTGCATATTTGATGAGTTCCCTCTGGCTTGCCTGAAGACTCTCAGCTAGTTTTACAGTTTCAATTTGTGTAAGTCACACCGCCTTACATGTAGTTATTCAGGGTCTTTTCTCTTTTATCCTTCCAGCTGCAGCAAAATTACAGGCCCTAACTTTTTTAAGTAGTGTTTTTATACCTTATCTTTATCATAATTCCTCTTTAAAATCAACACTGGTGGTGGAGCATTGCCGACTGACAAACCAGGCAATGTGTATTTATCTCATTATTAGTCACACTACAGTGAGGACGGTGACGTTTCTCCCTCGTCTTACCTGTGGGTGTCATGTAATAAGCCTCTATGTCAGCCATGTCCGTGTGCAGAGCACAGTCCAGATAACTGTGGATAACTTTCCTGCTGTAGAAGTAGCGCGCACCCATGAGAATGAGGGGCGCACAGCAGGTCAGCGTGACGGATTTGGTCACGAAAAAGCACATTACTATGGAGAAATGGAAGAAAAATAAACGAAACCTGTCAGAAAAGAGAATCACATGTTTGATTTTGGCAGAATTTGACCCCACACAGACACAAGAAGTAAAAGAGCAGAGGCAATATGACATTGGTAATCATCAATAAAGTGAAATATCAAATTCTATATGAACATTTTCATAAAGAGAGATTGGGATTAGTTTGACACAAGGCGGCAAAGTAACTTTCATCAAACTGTGAAGTAAGGCACATTAGTATAGCAGCAGAAGCACAAAATGTGACAGGGTAAAACCTTCAGTGCATGTTAGTATTGAATTCATCAGAGCAGTTCAGTCCATACAGGAGTAATTAGTCGGATGTAACGCTAGGGGGCGCACAGTGAAACACAAACAAGCAGGCTGGATGCTGCATAGCATGTTGCGAGGCATGCAATAACTAGTAGTTATTTTACTCCAGCGTGGTGTCAAACATGTAGAGGGAAGTGCAATGCATTATTTTACCTATCAATATCACTAAGACTCATTGAGACCGCACTGAAATAGAATTTGTTTGGAAGATTTCTCAGGCAGGACTATCATGTGTCGTGCCCTGCAGTCTAATTAACGCCGAATCAACACAGTACTTTGACAGCTTGTGTAGCTTGTTTGATTGTGACGTGCGTAACGGCACCGGTCACGATACATGAGGCTTTAATCTGCGCCGGCAACATCAACAAAAGCCAAACGTGATCAGTGCATGACTGGCGCAGAGGCGGGGAGGCGTGTGCGCGCCGCGGGGGATTTTAATGAGTGTGTTGGGGTGCGCGGGGGAAGTGCTTTTTGGGTACGTGCGCGCACCCCGTGGGCCAATCCTCAAATTCATTCACTCATTCATTCACGGCACCGGCATGTCATCACACATAATCAGCGGGGCCGCCGGTAATACACGTGCACCATGCGCCTGGCCATGCCTTTTGTTGCATGATGAGCAACATGCCGGTGAGTGCCGGCGGAAAGAGCCGCGTTGGCACACTGTGATGCTGCAACAGATTTGAACTGTACATCGTACATAGTGCAGAGAAACAATAGATTTAAGACAAGTTCCTCATATTAATAACATTAGTATGCAAACATCAGAAGAAAGCGCAACAGAGATATTATCCAACAGTGTGATGTAAGCTATATATATATATATATATATATATATAGCTAATTAATGTTAAGGTTAAGTTTCCTATAGCGTTAGAAAAGTGGATCTGAAAGCTAAGCCGGTGTAGGATGCACGATGCAAGGCAATGGAGGTACTTACCTGTCAGAAGAGCATATAAAAACTGGGTCTTGGGCTGCTGCCTGAGCCCCCTAAACGCCGTATTGGGTATCCTCTCCATAATACCCTCGTAAAAGATGCGCCGCACCTCCTCCTGATCCCCGCACTCGAACTCGCGGATAAAAACCGCATCTTTCCTCACATCCTTTGCCTCGGCGGGGTTCAGAGCCGCGCTGGACGGTGGAGAGCTCCACATGATCGACTCTTTTTTGGTCCCAGGTATAGCATCGTGTTCGTCCGCAACAATTTTAGTCTCGCAAACCATTTTGGGAGACGAAAAATGCATGCAACTGGCCGCAAAAACAAACTACAGTTCGGAAAAAAGGGGGAAGAATGAGAGTGAAAATGGATGATGCGTGAGATTTTCTTAAAAAACAGAGAAACGATGAAGGGGATAAGACGAAGGGGGGTGTTCTGCTGCAACCCTGAGCCTTTCTGACGACCAAGACTTGCCGGTATGATTCAAGCAGTATTTATAAGCAGGCAGGGCGGGTAGATTCAGGTTCAGGGGTTGGGGTGATCCTCTCGCCGCACAGATTGGTGGGAGCGGTGCGCCGTTAAATGCAGAGGGAGGAGGGAGAGGCAGACACAGTCGCTCTCTCTGCATCTGAACGGGCTTGTGTGTGCCGGTGAAGTGTGTGCTTTAAAGATGTGAGCCCATGAGAAGGGGGTGGGATGGTGAGGTTGCGTAGAGATGTTGTTTCTGAACAGGTTTGTCTTCACAATGTCTTTCAGTGAGGAGGATCCCCGTTATTTTATTTTTTTTGAGATGGCTATAAAGGATGCGATACGCAGCACAAAGGCGCAAGGTAAAGCGGGGGCGATGCGTCAAACAGGAGGAAATCCTATAACAGGGCGACTGCAGCTTAGGGATGATTAAAATTGGAATTGGAATCATTTATAATGGAGGTTTATAATTCAATTTGAGGTGAAAATATTTCAATGTTTGCCTTGGACTCTGTCTGAGCTACTAGATGCATTATAGCGCTAGACATTCCGTTGTTGCGCAGATAAATATGCTACTATGACAATGAGGTGGTTGAACAAAAACTTTATGTAAGACATCGAGATTTATATCCTGGTATGAATCGGCATTAAAATGACACTCTATAGGCTTACATTCAGCTGGCAGTCGCTCTAATGTCTGAGTGCAGCCTCCTCTGCCTGTTGACTGACAGCTCTGCTGCACTGCAGTGATTCCTCCACGGCTTCCCTCCGCTTTGTCATCCTGCTCCTGCTCCTGCCATGCAACAGTCTTAACATGGAGATTATATCTCGCCTTACTGCGCATCTGAAACCTCCCATTAGCCCATCTGTCGGCGACTTGCAGCGTACATTAAGCACCAGCAGCGACGACAGTACCGGCTTTTACGCACGGCTGTGGTGGTGATGGTGAGGATGCTCGATCTGGCCCCTTTGTTGTCCCCCTGACACTCCCTGTAATTAACCGTGACTGTTATTATATACTCAGGCTTTCATGAACAAAAGTCCTGCCATGACTTGCGTGTGCTTTTATTTTGACAGCTCCAATATAATGATGAGGGTTTTGTTGATTTTCACAGTTTCCCCAACCGTCAAAGATGAGAAAAGATGGTAATACATATAAGGATGCTTTACAGTTGGAAACCAATAGGCTACATGTCCATATGTGTAAAGAAACAAATATTCCAATGAAGTCTGCAGGACCGTTTATGCGCGTCACTGCAATATGGTAACATTCCCAAATGATTATTATGCAATAAAGGTTTTCTTGGCACCTTAATTAAGAAAACTGAAGTCAATATTTTGCTTTGTGGAAGTGTAGAGCCTCGCACAGTCGCATATGTAAAGCAGAACTAGTTTGAACCGGATCATCAGAGGCAACCTGCTATTGATAAGGCTGCATCCACCCCCACTCTCTCCTCCTCCTCCTCCCACCATAGAGCCGCCGGGGGAGGAGGAGGACTCATAACCTGCAGAGTTTATTAAAAAAAAAAAAGTCCTCTCATACTCTGCTCAGCCCGGACATTTGCTCTACAAAATGCGTCGAAAGATGATTTTCTACGCATCAGCACCTGCTCTGCAGCGGATCTCACCATGCCGACCGGTTGGAAGATGCACTGAGCATGCGCAGTGTTCCTTTTCGTTTTACTCCTTGAAGTGCCGCCTTCAAGTGCTGTCGGTAAAGTCGCAACCATGATATTAGCGACCACAAAGTTGTAAAAACAACATCTAATGTTCGAGGATGAAAAGGAAAATGATTGAAAACAACACCCCTAAATGAATTAATCATTCATAATTAAATCAAGCATAATTACATATATATATATATATATATATAGTGCATTCAGAAAGTATTCAGACCCCTTCACTTTTCCACATTTTGTTACATTACAGCCTTATTATAAAATGGATTAAATTTTTTTTTTTTTACTCAAAAAACATTACATTTACATAAGTATTCAGACCCTTTTGTTGAGGCACCTTTGGCAGCGATTACAGACTCAGGTTTTCTTGGGTAGACACTACAAGTGTATATATATTTATATATATATATATATATATATATATATATATACAGTGCATTCAGAATATGTGTATATACAGTATGCATATGATATATATGATATCTCCGAATGTTATCCTCGATATTTTGCCACTGCAGTAGCAAGTCTTTGCCACAATTTGGACTTAAAAAACGTCCACCAAAACATTCCTCTGTCCAACTGCCCAAATGTAGTGTTCAAAAATATATAAACAAAGAAAATATATTGGAGGCTGATGGTTTTTGTGTGTGTGTCTGTGAGAACCTTTAGAATCTAAAAGTGCTAAAGGTTCTGTGTGGTTCTAAAGGTTCCAAACTTTAGAACCTTTAGAAT
>CALSBV010010748.1:2740163-2792967 GCA_943590825.1 Bovichtus diacanthus
TGTGGTTCTAAAGGTTCTGTGTGGTTCCAAAGGTTCTGTGTGGTTCTAAAGGTTCTGTGTGGTTCTAAAGGTTCCGTGTGGTTCTAAAGGTTCTGTTTGGTTCTGTGGTTCCAAAGGGTCTGTGTGGTTCCAAAGGTTCTGTGTGGTTCCAAAGGTTCTGTGTGGTTATAAAGATTCTGTGTGGTTCTAATGGTTCTGTGTGGTTCTAAAGGTTCTGTGTGGTTCTAAAGGTTCTTTGTTGTTCTAATGGTTCTGTGTGGTTCTGCAGCTCTACCAGTGCATGAGTGACCTGGAGTGCAGCGAGAGCAGCTACTGCCACGCCCCCACCAAAGGTCCCGCTCACTCCCGCTGTCAGACCTGCAGACCTCTGTATTTCTAAACTTACTTACAAGGAGTTTGCAGATGACAAGGATGCCAAAAAAAAAGTCAAGCTAAAGTGCTGTGTTAGCATTTGTCACTTTTGGAGAAGGTGGTATTATTTGTGCAGAGCTGGCACCGAAACATGACGAGACATATACTCTTCCATCGTGATTGCCAAGATGGAGCTGTTCAATGGTGATGTGGTGTTACTCGCTTTCCTGTCTGCTAATGAAATAGCTCATAGAAATGAGGTTTCATGGTGGGCTGGTGTGCGGCCAGCAATTTGGAGTTGAATGTTTCAAAATCAAAAGAAGATCATAAGAGCCATAGCGGCCATCAACCTTTAGTCATAAATGGTCAGAAAATGTGAAGAGCAATGGTACGGAAACATCCCAACACAAGACACGGAAAATGCTCGTTCTCTGTAATAGTTTGAATCCACTAATCTTTATGTTGTTCTGGATTTGGAGAACATAAATACAAAGTCAAACATGCTGTGAATGCAGATGAGAAATTCACGTCATTTCATTAAGAAGAATACATATTGTTTAAGTTGGTCAACACATTTACCTTATTATATGAAAGAGCCTCGTTTAGTCTTTCAGCAGCATATTCATCACTAAGGCTTTGTTCGCAATCACGTACTTACATACTATTCACACGAAGTATGAGATCAAATTGAGTATGTAGTGCGTTTCAACGGCATAGTATGTGGATTTAGTGTACGTGAGAAATGCCTTGATGCATACTACATTAGCAAGAATATCTGAGTATGCGCCGTGAGTTTACTGGACATACGCCCTGAAATGCATTGCTTCTATTCAGACTCCGCAACGGTGGAGATTTTGAACCAGGCTTGAACATGTTAATATGTCACTTTTTTAAGTTGTCAAACGTTTTCAGACGTAAAAGGAAACCTTTAGATTCACAACATGTGATCAGTTTATCCAAATAACGCCTGTTTTTTGGAGATTTGAAGGACAGACCTGCCGTCAGTCACGTGACTGTCTTGCTTGAGCATACTTCAGCCTGTTGGTAATATTCTTAATCATTCATTTACTTGGCAGTATGCAGTACATACTGATTGAGTATGTAGGAAGCAGTATGTTAGTATGTGATTCCGAACACAACCCATATCTCTGAAAGCTGAATGCTTGTCACATGTCTCCTTAACATCTAATAATAATCAATCAGGCTGTTAGTGTGAAGCGAGTCAGAAGCGAGTGGGGATGGATTTAATAGAGTGGTTAATTCCCAGTATGTGCTGTAAATTAGAAGTGAAAACCACCACCATATCATATCCAGAATTCACGGTTATGTTCTTTCCCTCCTGAAGAAAACTATTACACAATCATGCATAAATAAATCTAGAAGCCTTGCTTACTTGCCACACTAGCAGCTCTGTGAGTAACTATAATACTCATTTCTATACTGTAGGTGCTCAGTGCACAGCAGAAAACAGGATTGTTGGATGGACAACTCTGCTATTCATCCCTTACAGTTGGTGGAGCAGGAAGTGTTATGTTTGGTACAAATTGGCTCAATATTCGTTCACAAATAAGGCTGTGTCAAATCCCACGCTATATACTAGCACTATACATTTTACTAATCTGCATAATTAGCATTCTTTGTTAGCATTTCTTTTAATAATTAAATGCCTGGACCAAATTTCATGGCAATCCATCCAATAACCTGTCGAGATGTTTCACTCTGGATCAAAGCGTTGGACTTTACAGACCAACTAAGTGACATTGCCCTCTGAGAGACACACATGAATAAACTACAAACTAATATGTCCAGGAACACTGAACATGCTTCTCAGAGCCCCACATATTGTTCTAATCTTGAATGTGACCTCTGACACGTTGTGTTTTCCTGCAGCTGAGGAAACCCCCCTCCCTCTAAAAGGTCACACCATCCCAGTGCTGACTCTCCTGCCTCTCCTGCCTCTGCTCCCGCCGTGACCTCTTGACCTTTCTTAGCGACTGGGCGGCCAGACAGGACAGATAGCTCCTCTGAAGTTTACGGCTCCAACGTGTTTCCCACAGTGTTCAGGGTAAAGCAGGTTAGTTTGTCTCCTCTTCTCTGTTTTACCGGCTATCTAAGATAAGACACGTTTTTTTGTATAGCACTTTTCAATAACAAGGACAGCTCAAATAATTCAAATAAAACGGAACAAGACACATGAAGTGTAGTGAAGAAGTGCTATGAAACACTGGGCCCCTGGGCACAGACATGGAAACGACCCCCCTTTCTAGCTACCCTATGTTCCCCACCCCCACCCCATCAACACGTTGCTCACGGTCATGTTGCATCTTTTTCTGTTTTCTGAAGGTCAACTTGACCCAGAATTTCTGCTGTTGCTGGAAAGCAGAACATAAATGTTCATATTTTCTCTTGCTGGAGATGAAAAGAGGATAAATGTTTCCCAAAGCTGCCTGCTTCAGCAGATCCATCCACACGGATTCCTCTCAACAGATATGACAAAAAAAATACTATAGCGGAGTTATTCTGCACTCAAATATATTTAGATTTGTAATTTTACTGTAGCAGCGAGCTACTGTGTTGGGGAAAAAATAATATTAACGATATAATAAAGGAAAATGCACGATCTGACTTGTCAAATTTACAAATAGCAAGCATTAAAAGTTCTGATTTCTGAATTTCAATGAGAATTTGGGATTATTTAAATTAGTTATTTCTTTTATCTATCTCCCCTGAATGCCTCTCGGCGTCCATCTCCACCAGTTTCGAAACGATCATCACAGATTCAGCCCCCCCCCCCCCCCTCCTCCTCTGTCTCCCCAGCCTGATAAGGTTGTTTGTGTACAAAATGCTGCAAGCTCTAATTGATATCTGCAGGGTCCAGACTGCAAGGGTAATGGCACTCATCATAACCTCCTCAATTTCTGTTGAATCTGCTAAGAAACCAATTCTGCAAATGTATCAAATTGAGCATTCGTTCCTCGTCTGCCACAGCCTTTTCCAAAGAATTGGGCAAATAATTATTTTAACACAGTAAAACTAGCTTTATTAAACGTCAGGTCTTTGGCAAATCAATGATTTTATTATCAATTAACAATTATAGGCCCATATTAAACCTCTCGTTTTTAAGGAAAATCATTGAAAACACTTCTTTTTTTTTTCAGCAGCTGAACAACTTAGCTCAAAACAAGCTGTTCTGATTTCTTCCAGGCAGGTTTTCGACAATGACATCCACTTAAACACAGTCAGTGGCAGTTTCAGTCTTCGTATTACTGCATCTCAGTGCTGCATTCGACAGAATTCAACAGAACCCATATGCAGACGCAGGACAGGCAGGTGGATGCAAAACAAGTATTTAATTAAGAGGGGAAAGATGAGGTGGAGGCTGGCAGGTGTCTTGGTTGAGGAGTGTGAAAGGAATCCAGGGGGAAAGGCAGCGACGTACAGAAACTGCCACTGACTGGCACTGAAAGTGTGGATAAAAGAAAAAGTCTCTTTAATTAAATTAAGACCAAAAAGTAAAGCAATAAGCTATTAAATATTTCTGCACTGCTATTTCTCCTCTGCCATATGTGAGTAAATGCAAGACAAAGCAGTTTGTTAAATTTAGGCACAGTTTTGGGACGGTCGGTGTGTGTGTGCCTGTGTTTGTGAGTGAGGTGCGACTACCAGAGGCTCCCTCTAGTGGTCACAGGTCAGAGGCACAAAGCCATACTGGAATCACAAGAGGTTTCTGATGCATGGAAATGAGGTGTTAGATCTGTGGCCATATTCATGAAGTGTTTTATCTTTCCACCAGTTATTACCCCAATAGGCATAGTTCTTCTTCAATAATTTTGTTTTCAAAGACCCACTCGGGGAAGCAGCGGGGACTTACCCTGACTAATGGGAAGAGCTCCCTTTGACCTTGCTGCTGTGGATGATGTCGGCCTTGAGACGTTTCATGAATACGGTTGTTGAGGGATGTGGAGTTTCTCGACCTTGGGGTGAGAAGAGAGCTTTAACACAGAGTTTAAATACAGGAAACACGAACAACCACACGAGGAATCGTTTTTTCATCATATCTCTTTTCGGCACCATTTCAGTGACAATCTGGCATGAACTTCGTTTGTTAATATGATATTAAAGCAAGTGATTTTTGAATGACTGAGCCAAAAAGAGATCAGCCAAAGTGGAGCAACAGATGCAAACATCTGTAAAGATCTTTGAGAAGAAGAAATACTTTATGCAAACCAGCGTTTCCAACCATGACTTTGTGACTTTCATTTTTGCTGCTTTTTAAATAGCAACACTTCTATACGTGATGTGTGTTACACCCCTTCAGGAGCAAACAGAGATGACAAGGCAAATAAGAAATAATGCCAGTACAAGCTCACTAAATGTCACAATATCTTGTCCTCTAAATATTATTTAGGTATATAAAATATGACTCTACAACATCTAGCATCACAGGACCAGCTGTGACATATTTATTAAATATTCTGTAAACATTTTTTTTAAAAATGTTTTTCTGCTCCGGTGTTTATGAAGACAGAATTAGTAGCCAAAGTCACTAATAATATATCATAATGTAAGTCAACATCTCGGGGAACAAATAGACGGATCATTGAGTGAGGAACATGCCTAATCTTTTATCTCTTTGGGTGTGTATCCCAACGATAGAATACATTTCAAAACCCTAAATAAGTAGCATTTTCTGTATCTTACTGTATTTTGAGTCCCAAATTGCTGAAATGAATACAAAGTGTATTGTAAAATCCAAGTTATATACTTAAAATACAAAAATCCGTTTTTCATTCCCATGAAGACGGTCATGTTAGACTTCTTTCTTCAATCTGTACATACCTGCTTTTTTAAGGGCTGCAAGTGATGCTATTCCGGTTTTGTACCTTTGTTTAAATATCGAACTCTTCTTCAGTCCTTCGTCAAGACATTTAAATGAATTTCTCCTGAGCCACACAGTGAGCAAAGACACTGAGTCAACCTCTCTCCAGAGTCTTTTTTTAGAAGGAAAGACATTTTTCCATTAACAAATATTTTAAAGATACGCTTTGCCCCAGCTTGCCACGAAACACTCAGCAACATTGCAAGATGACACAGAACAGAACCTCCACTGGGAGGCCTTGGCAGTGCCGTGGTTTGGCAGACTGTTATTTATACCAAAAGATGAAATTGCTTTCTTCCTGAAATGCCAACTGTTAGAATAAGCTTAAAATGAATGAAAATAACGATTAAAATGTGATATTTCATTTGCTTAAGGCCCTTAAAACATTTTCTCCGTGAGCTTCTTACTGCGAGCGATGAGATCCAACATGGAGACACTATTTAGAGCCAAAGTTAGAACACTAGGTTGTTTCACATGAGAGATTTCTGTTCTTCTCGCTGCTTTGAAGTGGGGAAAAAAGTCCAGTCACACACTTCTTTGCACCACTTACTGTAGGATGACCAAAAATAAAGTAACTTAATGCAATTATTACATTAAATTAATTATCATGCCTTACATGTGATGAATACTGGTGTTATTATTATCATGAACTGAATATACTGAAGCCTATAGTATATTGGTGCATACCAATACTGTATGGTGGAAGTTGAAACATTTATAATTTAAAAAAGAAAAAAGCTCTATGCTTACTTCATCTTTTCAAGCACCATGACGTATTTTCCTTTAAATGGACTCTTCCTCTGTCACTTTGCAACTGTCTCTTGGGTACATTTTTCAGTAGCACAGGTCATGCGTTTTCTAAGATTGTGAGTAATTTATATGGTCAGACCAGCAAAGATATACATATGTATAATTGATGCATTATCATGCATATCACTTATTTATGGTAACCTGCTAACATTGGCCAATTCTCCAGCGTACCCTAGTTGCTGTGGCCTCCTACTAAACAGAGCACCAGGGTATAGACGCCAAGATGCACGGAATAAAAGAGTTCACGCTACTTTGCCTTCAAATGCATAACGAGCTTCATCTCCCATATCACCAGGAGTATCTGGACATTTTTTAAAAAGGCAAAATACCAGAATATTCATTGTGACTCCAGATGTGTCATCCATGTGAAGCTGTAAGAGCATCTAGAAATGCTCTGTCAATAAATATATGACGACTGAGACTCTTCACAGACGGCCTCACACTCTGACACTTATATAATTGACACGGTGTGCGAATTAACATAATTAAAGAGTGTTTGTAGGATGAGAAGATGTCGCGTTTATTTTTTTGTCATCAATCCAATATTGTCTCCGAATGACGATGTACTACGGCTGTTACAAATTTGCATTATTTGCTCGTACTGTTTGTTTGTTTGTTTTTCCTTCACAGACCTCCACTGTCAGTGAATCAGCAGCTACAAAAGAACATATTCTGCTCGCAGCGAAAATCTAGCTCTCTTGACTGAGAGAATCTACCAGAAGTCAGTATCCGAGGTAACTGCTCCTTCTCATACTCACAGCAAGTGAAACAAATGCTTTTGCATCAGACAAAATGAAGGTGAGAAAATGGATGTTACTTGAGCCATCACTTCCCATGGCGGATGGTCACCCTGAGCGTGACATTTTGTATTAGACATAGCCGTATCCATCTACTACATCTGTTCTCATGATTAGATACAGTGAAATGTCAATGTGCTCTTCACTTTGAGGTCAGAAACAAGTACAAACTGTAAGATAAAAGTAATGGCTATTTGAAGGTGAAGGTAGAAGAAATCAATAAACAGTTTGATTAGTTAGCTAAAAGTCATACATAAGAAGTTCAAATATTTAGCTAGCTTTAGATATTTAAATCCAGCTTAAAATCAATTCAAATGTGAGACGCGTGGTGTCAATAAAGGGGTGCGTGAGCCTCTGACAGGGCTGTGGGGGGATCCACAGCTCCAGTTGTATTGTAACTAGAATGTCAATGTGCAGTCTTGTGCTATAACTGATCTCTCAGTCTTGCCACATAAAGCACAGCACAAAGCTTAATTATACATGTACATGCTTCAGATTCAGCCTGGCTGGGTTTGCTCTCTGGTATGCTAAGTAAGACCCACAGTTGTGTGAGCTGAGCAAAACTCTTGTGGCAAGGTCGAAGCAATGCCAAAGCAAGATAAAAGGGGAAGAAAAATATCGAGGGTTTTGCTTGCTTGCCCCCGCCGGAGAATTTCAAACAGCTGGAACGATTCAGTCAGCTTTGGAGCAGATGAAAGAAAAAGTTGAAAGGCATCTATCGAGAGAAGGAGCCTGAGAGGAGAGTGAGGAAGAAAGTGGAGACTGCTTGACGACAAGGCTTTTTCAGAGTGATTCAGCATATACTCGATGTCCCACACTACCCTCTCAGTCACACCTTACAACACAAAGTGTGGTAGGTTAGAGCTGCTGAAGCAACAGAACTGGAGTATCCTGTGTAATAAGGTTGCTTGTGTGCTGTGCTGCAGTAAAAGGGGGCTTTGCCTCAATAGTGCTGGCAGTGCGTGGTGGTGCCTCTGGGCTGAGATTCCTGGCAGGTCACTACAGGCGCTTCAGTGGCCAATGTAGTGCCTCAGTTTTTCTATTTTTGTGTCTATTTACAGTATTTTATCCCATCTGCATTTACCTCCATGGGGGAAGAAGCTGCATTGCTGCGACACAGCTGGCAGCTTTACTTTACGTAGGGCTCCTCCTGCTGGTGTAGATGGGGGCATTGCAGGATTATTTTACCATGCTGTAATCCCTGTTGTAAATAAATAAAGAGGTGTGCGTGTGGGAGGAGATGAGGTCAGCGAAGACAGCAAGACCTTAGACATCACTTCTGTGACTGTGCTCTGGAGGGTTTAAGGCTCTGCAGCTCTTTGGAGAAATGAACGGGGGAAGTGCTGCTATGATTCAAGGTGTTGCTCTGAATTGTAAAAGCATAATCTGTGATAGAAATGCTAACATAACCACTAAATCCTCACATTGTTGAAGCTGGAACTGAAGAATATTTTGCATTTATTGCTTTAAATGACATCAATGCTTAATTGGTTATCAAAATTGGTTGCAAACTGAAAAATGCTTAGTTTTTTATTTACAACTACAACATGCATATAACGTATATGGTTTTTAAAAAAAAATACGAACGGGACCTTTAGCACATGTATGGACGCATTGAAAACAATTGAGAAAGTAAGAAGAAGTAGAGCTGTAGCTATTGTTTCATTAGTCAATAAACAGAAAACTATTTTGATAATCAAATGAAGAAGTGGAAATACTTTTTACACATTTGTTACACATCGTCACCGCAGTGCTACACCTACAGCTGAGCTGTGAGACCCAGCAGATTCAATTGATGAATGAAGTTGTGTCTATATTAATGCCTGGTCACACCCATACTGTGCGACTTTCATCCAAATCATCAGTGAGATCTGGGATCAAATATTCCCGCCAAAGAAAACGATAAAAGCACATAAAAGATCATTCATTGTTTTTATTGATAGGTACAACATTAAGACAATAAATGGGGTGTCTTGTGACATAAAGTTAACAAAGTACACTGTTCATGAACAAGCAACAATAAGACTATTATTTCTATCTCTATGTCCCCTGCTGCAGCCAGCATTCCTCTATCTGTCCTCCCTTCCCCCGTCGATATTGCAGTTCATGATACTATATCGTTCGTCACTATTCTTGCATACACCTTTGTCAGGCGGAGAAGACCCGTGTACATATACAGAATCTATACATACAATCTACATTAACAGCAGGTTAACAAAAAGTGCTGTAAAGTCATGCTACAGTGCTGTGCTAAATCAAGACCTACAAATATGCTTTTTTTTCTGCCTAAAAAAAGTCTCAAAATATTGTTTTAACTTCTGGTAAAAATGTCTTTCTGCTGATGTCTTTACAAATAAATCTTCATGGTCATTACAAAGAAATATAACTTTCTTTAATGAGTTACCCAACCTTTTTTTTTTTTTTTTTTTTGCAAAAGAAGCGAGGCTGAAAATAGATTAATTAGAATCTTTGAACTTTGCATGATTCCTAAAAGGTGATTTCAAAATTTTAAACTGTTATTGAAGTATTTTGAGCCGTTAAATAAATTCCACGTGATGCTACAGTTTGAAGTGTATAATCGGCGTAAACATTAATCTCATACAACACATTCAACGAGTAAGTTTATCAACGCATTCTACTGTATCTACAGTATACAGTCAAATACTAAAAAGTACAAAAGATAGTTTATGTTTCATCGGAGACGGATGAGAACTGACCCAAATCCTATGACGATGAAAACAAACTAATTTAACAGGCATGTGTTTCACAATGTAAAACATCAGTGATATAAAAGTCGTCCCCAATAAGGCAAAAACAACAACATGCCTTCAAATCAAAGCTTCACTCAACAGTGATATGAGAGAAAGTAAAATAAAGTGCCTATTGCGTGAATAAGTTAAGATGAAAATCGCTGTACATGAGTCGAGGTTTAGAACAGGGTTGTTGTCAGTGTGATGACAGGGGGGGGGCTCCTCAGGTGAACTCAGCGCAGTGAGCTGGTGGGCATACAGTCGCACAGAGCCCTCCTCTCTGCCCTCAGCACCAGCGTCTCTGTCTGCAAAGGACAAGAACAACATCAGCGCATGAGAACAGCTGAACTCCAGGGCGGAATTTCTACTTTTCAAAATCCTATTTTTGTCCCCCTCACTTTTACAGTTATTATTTATGGGCTTCAAAGATGCCTTGTTGAAATGTAAAATTGTAGTCACCATTATCATGCACCAATTGACATATGGAAGCGGGTGAATCATGAGCTTTTCAATGAAAATTATGTTTTTCAAACAAAGTGAGAAAAAGGGGAATAATACAGGCCCTCTGATCTGGCAAGAAACCTTCACCTACCCGGGCATCAAGGTTGAACGCGGTCTTCTTTAGATCTTGCAGTGCTCGCTGCATAAACTCAAATGCATGACAGTCCACACATGGACGACCTGAGAGTAAGAGGAAAGATAATCAGAAATGAATCAGCTACACAGCAATATTTACCTAAGGTTTGGTAACATAAAGAGCTATTGGACGCCAACTATTTTTGATCATTTATTAATCGTGAAAATAATCGAAAATCGCAGCCCTACCAAAAGGTAGTCGTCACACCAGACCAAGTCAAATTGTAGCAAAACCTCTGATAGTATTGAAGATTGTGTTGTATTGCTTTTATATTAAACTTTGGAAAGATTTAGTTTTTCTATTATTTTAAAATGTGCATAGTTGTGCTTTAAGGAGCTATTTATGTTGATTTTATTCATCTGGCTTTCACTGGGGAGGTCTACTTTTACATCTTGTGTAATGTTTTTTTTTTTTTTTGAAGACAATAGTAAATATTGTTGGGTTTTTTTCATGACAAAGGGGTCGCATTTTCAGTTATCAAAAATGATGGCTGCAGAACTACATCAAAACGATTTGCCTTTAAATGTCTACATTTGTTGAACCTTGTAGCAATGCTAAAATGGGTCTTAAAGTAGCAGTGCGGGCCCATTTTTATGTTGTGATATACACACCAAGTAGGATGACCTACAATTCCCACTAAGACACCTCTGTGGGGACCTATGAAAACATCACTGTGGCAGACAAATATACACCAAACAAACATTTAAAAACCTGCGCTGAACAGACAGAAAGATCCATATTCATAATTATATCCACCTACTTTCAGCAGGGATGACAGTCCCAGTCTCCTGATCCGCATCAGCTGCACCGAGACAGATGAGCTGGACCGCCAGAAGGAGCACCGCAGCCTGCAGATATCCACTGGACGCCATGGTGATGATGTGATCAATTACCTTTTGGAGTTAGAAATACAATGTTCAGGTGTGTGGTTTAAAAAAAAAAAAAAGAAAAAAAAAAAATGTCCCACACGGCCGTCAGTCAATGAAATAAAAGAATCTGATAGGCTTTGTTTAGAAAATAGTCCCGTTTTCATCGGTAAATATGTGTATGTATTTAAAACAAACAATCTACAGAGAAGAATTACTGTTTATTTAACAAACTGCATGTTCTCCTACCGCGAATCAGTCGATGATATTTTCAAGATCAGCGCAAAATGCCCACCTAGGATTGTTTAATGTAGAGTATGGGAGTGCGCATGCGTGTGGCACATCGAGTATTTGCTTTGGGGAAAGAAAAGACTTCCGGTGAAAATATTCAAAATAAAAGTCTTGCAATTAGGACACCGACTAGTTATATACCCTTTACGTACAGTATCACGTATGGATGTATTATCATCAATGGTATATTTAATCAAGTACTGTAAAGTAGTAAAAATGTGCTCCATCTCATCAGCTGCCACATTATAATGCTGCTTACATGCTTATGAATTAGTTATAATAGTCTATATATAATAACACTCTGAGCCATTCTACATAATAAGTACTTAAACGCAGTATTGCTACTTTTACTTGAGTTAAGGTACTTATTTTAATTATCATAATACAATAATACATTGTGTAATACACTTACAGTGTACATATTTGATAACTGTAAATATTGTAATACTATTGTCATTTACACTTTTTGTAGTAATGTTTTGAGACATAAAAAAAAAACCTTCACTGAAATATTCCACAACCACATTAAATGTTATTTTCCCTTTTTTTTCATTGCAATGCAATAAAGTACAACTCACCATTGTCACATCAGAATCAGCTTTAAAGTAACTGTGTACATATAGGCTACAAGGAATTCAACTCCTAGTTGTTTGTGTTGCTCTCAATGTGATACACAGAAATAGAATACAGCTAAAACAAGACTAAACAAAGGTAAACATAAACGTTTGACTATTATTTACATATAATATATATATATATTACATTTAAATAACATTTGGGTAGCATAGGGGATCTACATCAACCTTAAATTTTGGTCTGATTCATTCATTTGGATTAATTAAAACGATACATTTACTTTACAGTTTTAAAATGCAGGATATTTCTTTGTTACATAGGGAATTGGACATTTTAGGAACATTGTTCTAATAGCCTGTATTTCAGTCTTTCTATAGCTTAGATCATTAAACCGGGATCCTTTTTTTCAGCAAATGTATTATTTCATATTTTTGTGTTAAAAAATCCTTATAATATATATTTTCTAATTTAGCTATTGGTGTTTTATCTATTGTTGCGTTAACTGAATAAGTACCGTTGAAATGTTTTTAATAGAGCAATCCAAGGAATATGTATTAGAAATGACCATAGTATTAAACGTGAAATATTTCTTCTCTTTTATTTTTTTTTAATGTTGTTAAATGATCCCGGTGTGGGCGGGGTCCTGACTGTTTTCTTAGGTTGCCCGTTAAAATGCCCGAACTCAAAACACTTCTTTTTCCAAGATGGCGTCGATGAAGGACAGCGACACCGGCCTGTGGCTTCACAACAAATTGGGATCCACGGACGAGCTCTGGACGCCTCCGAGCATCGCTTCTCTCCTCACAGTGTCAGTAATTGACAATATACGCCTGTGCTTTTCGAGTTTATCGCCGCCGGTGAAGCTGAAACTCCTGCTCGGGATGCTGCATCTTCCCCGGCGGACCGTTGACGAGGTGGGTTGCTGTGCTGTAGCTAGCTGTTAGCTGACAGGTAAAGTAAGCTGAGATAAACTTAACTTAAATGCACAGTTCAGAAATTAGATCAGTCTCCGACTAGTTGTTCTAAATCAAAACAGTGCTGTTCCTCTAGGTGTGTAAGACTGCAGGTGAAACGTCTAACCACGCTGTTAAATCTGTTTAGTTAGCGTTAGCTCGTTACCTCTAACGTTAATTATTGGCGGCGGTTAATATCGTTAGCTAACTAACGTAAGACGCACAGATGTTGTTCCTGCGACGCGTCCTTTTTACCTCAGTTTCGGGAGAAGAACTTCTAAACGAATTTACGTTAAAGTTAGGTAGCTACACGACTAACTTGACGTTATAATTGCGGGTTTTTTCAGCAGTGGTTGACCAGCGACAACGGGAAACATTAGCCTAGCTGTTCCCGTTCAGACATTATGGTGGGATGGGCACGAGAGAGCCTGAGCTGGAGGCGGAACCAGCCTCGAGTCAGACATATCACTTGTTTAGCTGCCTCTAACGTTGCACAGCCGTCATCATATTCATCACTCTCAGAAAGTTAGTGAGGAACAGACGAAATAATTACCAATGCAAAAGTATCTGCCCTGAGATGTTATTAGTCTGGAATATAATATACTGTGTGGTCTCTCTAGTGGTGTGTGACGTATTTATAAAAACAAAAAAAACAGCAGCAGTAATTGTATGTGAAAACACTCCATTTCAAGTAAAAGGTGTTTGTTAAAATTATAATTTTTTTTAATAAAATACCTTGACAGAATCTCCTAAATCAGAGAGTTGTATATTATCTTTTGCATTATTACTGATGGAGTACTTGGTTGTAGCTGCTCAAAGTTGAGCTTAATTTAAACTACTTGGCATTAGGGCTGCAACCAACGATTGTTTTCATTGTTGATTATTCTACTCGTTTGTTGTTTGATCAATTCCTGAAAAATCATTGTGACTAATCCCAGTTATACCTCTTGCACTCAAATGATCCGCGATGATTTGGTTGCTGCCAGATGTCCGCCTTCATTTTAGCCAATGGTGTTGTCTCAATTGTAAATACTGTAGGTCGCTCTGAACTATACTATTGGCTACTTGTCATCAGTGTAAATGTAAATGAGCTGCGTGCATAAAATAAAAAAGTTGAGATGCTTCACCAATCCTGTTTCATCATCTCACCCTAAATTGCAGATTGAAATCTCAGTGATTTAAATCTATGCTACTTGATCTCTAAGAGATCCAGCTACACTGCAAGTACTGAGCAACAGTAACAAGATCAAAATGAACGGTTGATGAACAGAAAATGAAGCAGAACATTTTTGTTCTTTTATGTGATGAGCTTTTGTTCATTTGATATTGTTAATTAAATGCATTTTGGATTTTCTGGCTGTTGGTCGGACAAAACAAGCAAATTAAAGGCAGTACTCTGGGCTTCTAATGGGCTTCATCTTTTGCTTCTTAAAGCGGTTTCACTAACACCGTCTTCCTCTCTCCAGATGAAGGAGGCTCTGTCGGAGATAATCCAGCTGGCTACGGTGGATTCGGAGCCCTGGGTGCTGATGGTTGCAGACATCCTCAAGTCCTTCCCAGAGACCGGCTCTCTCAATCTGGATTTGGAGGAGCAGAATCCAAATGTGCAGGATATTCTTGGAGAGCTGAGGGAGAAGGGTAGGGAATGTGTGACACTGCCTTATTTATTCATTTAGCTGTGGTGGCCCCTCACTGACTGCCACCGGAACACTGAATCCACAAGTACATTTTTATATATATATCATTTTTTAATTGCATGTAATGAATGCACTTACTTAGTAGTATGTACAACACTGTTTCGGTAAAAGCTAACATCTCTATGCTTGAGGTTATTTCGCCCTTCATAATGATTTTTCAGTGTTGCATATAGTGCTTGACAAGAAAACCAGCTGTTGGAAATGTTTTTAAAACTGCACACATTTGGACACGTAGTTCTACAACATTTGAGTCCTTTCTCTCTCCCCACCCAGTGAGCGAGTGCGAGGCGTCTAGCATGCTTCCTCTGGAGTGCCAGTACCTGAACAAAAGTGCGCTAACCACTCTGGTGGGACCCCTTACACCCCCCGTCAAACATTTCCAGCTGAAGAGGAAACCCAAGAGTGCAACCCTCAGAGCAGAGCTGCTACAGAAATGTAAGTTAAACTTTGAACTAATACACACAGCTTTTCTCTACAGCAGTATTTGGATGTATCGTATTTGTTTGAGATTAGTTACAATTGTGTGCAAGGTCACCGTGTGAACTTGTTGGTTATTATTTATATGTTTGTCCACAGTTTTTGGTGGAGAGGTGGTTGGGGTTCCTTCTGGCTCGTAATGTCCTTGTTAAAATATAAGAATCTGCCATTGTGCATTATTTTTATTCTGTTTTATATTCTTTTCTCTTCCAGCCACAGAGACAGCCCAACAGCTAAAAAAGACAGCCGGAGTGCCTTTTCACGCCAAAGGGAGAGGGTTGGTCAAAAAGATTGACACTACTAGTGAGTTGAACATCAATAAATGCAACCTCACATCTGCTCTTTTAGTAAAACTATCATCATAACGTTATTTTTTATCGGTCAAAAGTTGATGCATTATTGTATCACTTATTCCAAATAATAGCCAAGAAACATTTTATTCTGTCTTTTGTCCCTGTTGCTGATGTGTCAATATTTGCATCGCAGCTCCTCTCAAGGGGATTCCCAAGGCCCCGTTCCGCAGTCCCACTGCTCCCAGTATGTTCAGCCCTCCCAGTAACCGCGCGCCTATCGCCCCTGCACGGACGCCCCTGCGTAAGGAGAGGGGGGTCAAGGTAATGTCAGGTTTCCCAAAAAATGCCTCCAGAAAAACTCAAACTGAATCCTGCTTTATCGTCTGTTTCATGTAGTTTTATTGCCACGTTCTTGTATAATTTGTGTGCCTGAGGTTAGAATTTTTCTCACAATTGGCCTTTTTTTCCCTCATTTTCAGCTGTTAGATATTTCAGAGCTGGATATGGTCGGAGCTGGAAGAGAAGCTAAGAGGAGAAGAAAGACTTTGGGTAATTATATTTCCAGCCCTCCATCAGCCCACGTTTTAGGGCTTCAACATGAATTTATAAGTCTATTAATGTTTTCTTCTGCCGTAGAAACAGAGGCCGGAGAGAAAGCAGCCAAAGAAGAAGCCGCAGCAGCAGTGGTGGAAAACACCACACCAGACTACGCTGCCGGCCTCGTTTCTGCACAGGTACTTGAATCATCACTCAAAACAGTCTGGATTGCTCCTGTTTCGTCTCGTGTTACCCCCCCTCTCTGTTTCACTCGTAACAAATAATGTTTTATTTATCAGAAACTGGGGGCGTTGAACGAGAACCCTCTGCCGTCGACCAGCTACCTGCCGGCCACGCCCAGCATGGTTCCCTCCTCCTCTTACATTCCCAGCTCCGAGGCCCAGCCAGGTTAGACAAACAAGACCACAAGGCATTGTATTGTTGACTAAACTAAATTTAAAAAAGGGCTAAATGCTTTCATACACTTGTTAGTTCAAGGAGGTAGAGAAGCAGAACATGTCAATCTCACAATGTCTTTTCTTCACCAACCTCCTCTGAAGCGAATGCTGGGGGTTCGGGACGGGACACGCTGCAGTCGGCTCGCCAACCAGAGGAGTCGGCAACAGCGGGCGCTGGCGCCACCGCCACATTACCAGGCCAGTACAAACAGAGGACGCCTATGTACAACGCGAGCAACACGGCAAATCCCGCAACCCCCACTTCCCCCAGCACGCCAGTCTCCACCCCCGCCAGCAACGGGCCCCCAGCAGCTGCGACCGCCAGCCAGCCAGAGACCCCCACCCAGCCTCCCACCACACCCCAGACCCCCACCCCGACACCGACCCCTACGCCACCACAGCCCCAGCCCAAAAAGAATCTGTCACTCACGGTAAGCTGGAGATGGAGAATGTTGGGTCGTTGAAAGACACAATAAACATTGTTTAGCAGTATTATTGTATATGTTCTATGTATTTAAGCTCTCAGTGTTCTCCTCAGCCAGCTAAATTCTCTGCTGCATGTCGTTTCTGCTCCTCAGAGAGACCAGATGTACGCTGCCCAGGAGATGTTCAAGACGGCCAACAAGGTCACCAGACCAGAGAAGGCCCTCATCCTGGGCTTCATGGCTGGATCCAGAGGTACTTGTGACTCGTTTCTAATTAGAGCAAATTGTCTGCCTTAGTAAGCCTGGCCTCATCTTTCTCACAATGTCCCTTATTGAGTGACTGACACACACGGTTAAAATGTGCAAGCACAACAACTGTATCTTGTCACTATGACAAGGTAGTGTTCCTTCACAGACCTCTTTTTATGCAGTCAAATTAGCTGCACTCTGCAACCTGCCTACGGCTATGATTCAGGGTAGAAGTCGAGTCTTATTAAGCTTATTGCTGAAACATTTTCTTTTTTACAGATTTTTTGGCTTTGTTTTCTTAATCAAAAACATATTTTGCCATGCAGCTGAACTGTAAACTGCCATTTTAGCATGAAAAGTGATTTGAAGAAACCGCTACTGTTGAAAGGCTGATCCAGCTTTATTATTATACTAACAGCATTTTAAGAGGCTGCAGAGTTTCTTAAGCAGAGGAGAGTAGAAAAACAGAGATAAGAGAAATATTCTCCTAACTCTGAATGAGTTACTTAATGAAACACTAAAGATTACATCATGCAGGGAGAATGTTTGTTTGATGTTTGAGAAATTGATGAAAGCTGAGTCCTGTTTTCCCCATTAATATCAATTGGATTAAGTACTAAAATGACCATTTACCATGGTAAATGAATGTAACAACTACCAGCCTATGAATAGGCTACTGCACAAGTAGGCCTGTGTTTCCAAACATTTAGTAGACTACTTTAAATTGAGTCATATAATTTATTCAATAGAGATGTTCTTTATATAAAATAGTATTCATTATTACACAGTCTTAATGGAGACTAAATTCTATGGTTAGGTTTATCGACCTTCACTGTCCAATCTATGCCCATTAGTACTGTTTTTTCTTTTCTTTTTGATCAACCGGTCTCTCTTTTTATGGGAATGCATCATATATAGCAAGAGGGGCGACCACAGAGAGTTGCTCTGAGACATTTCCTGAATCCTCCTAAGCTAGAACTCTTTGCTATAATGTTTAAGGCCAAGTTATAAGCTCTCATAGTATTCTCAGAATGTTTGTGAATGGTATTCAACCGTAGTTCCTGGTAAATTTGCAAATCAGTCTGTCAGAGTGGTCATATCAAATGTCATTTTGCATGCATTATATTTTGAGAAAAACTCGATGCATAACACATGCTGTCATATAATCACAGGTAGTGTCCCCGATGGTTCCTAAACACAACATTCTGACCTGTTGGAGCCGATAATAACCGGTCTGCTTCCTTCTGTCTGTCTTGCAGAGAACCCGTGCCCGGAGCAGGGGGACATCATCCAGATCAAGCTGAGCGAACACACAGAGGTCCTGCCCAAAGCCGACGGCACCGGCAGCACCACCATGCTGGTGGACACAGTCTTCGAAATGAACTACTCCACAGGACAGTGGACCCGCCTCAAGAAATACAAACCCATCACCAATACCTCCTGAGGAGCTTCACTGGCTCAAAATCACACACACCCAAAATTTCTTATTCGCATCAATAATAAAAAAAAAAAAAGTTGTTTACATACGTATTTGCATACACATTTGGGCCAAATCTAGCACTCGGGCGGGTTGGAGATCGTCAAGGAGAGAAAGGGCCTCCCTTTTCCTGCACCGCCACAATGCAGGACTCTTTGAAGAATGTTTCTGTACTCTTTGTTTGGTTGTTTCCATTATCCTTTTATTGTTTCAGTTTTTAAGTCGCCTCCGATTCCTGACTGATGCTGTGGTCAGGAGGGGTGAGCAGTGGAATTACTCTCACAGCAGGCACCTTTCAACATTTGTACTCCCGAGGTACAAGCATGTCAAGTGTCGAGAAGAAAAGAGGAGCCGTCTGTATTTTTCTGTATGAATGTCACATTTGCAGCTTATCTTCTACCTTTCAGAACAGAATCATGGTTTGTGACAAAAATAATGACAAGTCATCATAGAGGTGACCAAAAAAAAAAAAAGAGGTGGAAATGAGTTCTGAATGCTGTCAAGTTCAGTTTGGAGCCTTCTGGTAGATGTTTTCATTGGTTTTTCATCCTTTTACCAAAGAAGGGAAGAAAATAAAGTGACAACAGACTCCAGGGGGCGTTTCTCATCTTTCTTACTCACTTTTAGCCTTTTGGGAATTTTAGCAGGTGTTACCTGTTTGTGCTTTTTGCTTGCCCTCCATACATGAACTGATCACATGCTGATCAATGTATTTCGGATGGTTTCTTAAATTCCTGTATATTAACATGAAGCCAGACATGTAAGAAGGTTTTTAGCAGCATTTCAACACAAATTGGACTTAACTGTGTAGTTCAATTGAATTCCACTATTTTAACTATTTATTATAGGAAACTACAGTGGACTCACCTTCTGCATCATGTTTAAAGGAATAGCCCCACCAAGAAAAGCTCCCACAAATGACTCCTGGTGAAACCACAACCTGACATACTGTACTTCAGTTCTTGTAAAGATTAAACAAACAAGATATAACTTGTTAATTAGTGAGCTATTAGAGGTGCTGATAGGTGGATGTTACCTTTGCACAGAGCCAGACAAGCTGTTTCCCGTTTGCAGTCTTTGTACTAAACTATGCTGATCCACTGCTGGCTGTAGCTTTCTATTAATTGTACAGACCTGAGCGGTATCAATTTTCTCATCGAACTCTCAGCATTCCCAAAATGACAAACTACTCCTTTTTAAATAGGATAATGTGAAATGTTTTGCACTCATTGACGAATAGCCTTTTGAATTTAATGTACCGGTATGTATGTTTTTTAGTGAGGGAGAAGAACCAGTTTACCTTTTAGTTTGTAATTTTACTATTGCCAGGTTGAACAACCACCTGACCTGCTGCAAAAATAGTCTTTTGATGTGAAGTTATGAATGAGAGAAAAGATTCAGATCTTTTTTTATTAAAAGAAACAAATGAGATGCAGCATAAAACAGGCACAATTCTTATTCTGCAACATTCACATCACCACACAACTAAGATTTTGTCAGCGTTGAAACCGTTATTTAAGTCTGTCGATAGTATTCCTAATTAGTTAAGAAACCATCTACATAAGTGTTTCATTGTTCTGTACTCGGGGTGGGGGGGGGCATCCCTGAGGTCAAATAGTAAAAAAAAAAAAAATGTCCTTTTCCTAACCGTTTTTTCTTGACTTTGGTGGAAAACGTCATAAGGACTTAGATCCAGATAAGAAAATCAGACTGGACTTGCACTATAATACGGAGGATGTTTTTTTAAGCAACTTATAATATTTATAACACATAGAAAATGAACACTGACAAACTCAATGCTGTACAATTCAAGTAAGTATTCCTGTCCAAAATATAATCACACCTAAGAAGAATGCGTTTGATTTATCCATTGTGTAGAAAAGCAAATGGTGCTGCCGCAAGGAATTGTGGGACGTCATCATGTCCTTTCCTTTGGTAAAGGTGTACCCGATGCTAAATGAAATGAGTAAGAAACCATTGAAGGTTACACTGAACCATCCTTTACTGAAGGAAAGGAGATAATCCTGTTCCACAATTCCTTGCGGCAGCAACATTTAAAGCGACGCGGCAGACCCACGTCGATAACACCCGCCATCGTGTTATTATGTAGCGTAGTGTAAGTGCAGTCGGATTCTTTTAACACTAAATTTGTCTTTTTTTTTGTGTGAACCTGAGTGAAAGTCTTAATTGGAACACAAACACCTGAGTGGGTGTGCTGGGCCTTTGAAGCCTTGAACATATGTTGACCTTTTGAGAGTTATAACACACTGCTCTTACACATGTAGTTGTACAGATGCAGTCCGGAAACTAGGAAACATTAATGGTCCAAGTTCTTTAAAAGGTAGGTATCTGCACTACACACTGGCACCATGTTAAAATGTTAAACCTATTAGAGACTCAATCACAAACAGCACAAAAACCTCGTTTTGTGTGTTGATGTGAATGCTCACTCATTTAAAAATATCTTTTCTTTTTTTTTTTTTTTTTAAAGCTTGTGCTCATGATCTGAACAGTGGAAATCATAGAATTGTGACTGACACGTATTGGAACAACCCATTAGTGCAAAAACCACTTCCACTTGAACATTCAGTGATCTGATTGTACCTCTCTGTGCACTACAACAAGCAGAAAGGCAGATAAAAGAGCCACAATCTTCAGTCCAACCGGCTCCAGTCTGGAGATTTGGTAATGGCTTGTCAGCATGTGAGCGTGGTTTTATTTGGCCCCGGGGTCCCTCCAGCCTCCGAACGTCTTCTCCAGGAAGAGAGCCACCTCGAGGGTCAGACGGTCCTGCAGCTTCCCAGCAACGACCTGCACGCCCATGGGAAGACCTTCCTCCCCCAGACCCAGAGGACACTGGGTGACTGGCAGCCCGAGGATGTTGATTATAGCTGGAGGTCGGGAAGAAAGGATGGGTATGTGGAAATATTCTTTCTTTTACAGAGTAAAACTAAACACTTGAGGCGGGACTGTTGAAACATGACGAGGACTGACCTGTGTAGGCGAAGTCAAAGGGTCTGAAGAGCGGGTGGTGGTGTTTGGGAGCCACTCTGGTGTGTGAGGGGTAAAGAAAAACACCGTCAGTGCCCAGCAGCTCGTCCAACTCAGCCTGCAGCTTCTCCTTCTGCTGGATGAAGAAGGGCGAAGGTTTGGACCCATGGGTCATCTCCAGCAGGGCCAGACCTGAACACACACACACACACACACACACACACACACACACACACACACACACGTAATACATCTCATTATTTATGCAGCTAAAAATACAATCTTTTGATTTTAATTGATTTTATAAAATGTATCTAATGACAGTAGTTTCAGACTTCCTGAATAATATGATTATTTCTGTTTTATTTGACATATAACTTATGCCTATTTTAAAGTTAGTTAGTTGTACAGTTAGTTTGTTTCCAAATGTTTATTCTTCACTTTTGTTTTTATGTGTTTATGTTTATCATATTGCACAGTATTGTATGGAGCCCCAAAGTGTTCAATATTAAATTATTTAGGAAATTATTTTAATGTATTAAATTAGAGATTGTTTCATTGTTAAAATGCCCTTTTTGAAAAGTCTATTTTAATATTGTATTTTCTTTTTCTTAAATCAATGACAGTTTTAATTCATGTCACTTTTTAATTCATTATGAGTTGAGTTTTAATCATTTCAATTGTTCCACAAATTGTTGGTTTATTTATATATTTCACATCATTTATTCATATCATTTTCTGTTTTCAAAATGAATTTTTACTTTATTTAATATTGAAGAATTTGGGGTTCCATAGTATTGCAGCTTTATTAACATTATCATTTTATTGCACACATCAAAACAGACAACTAAATAGTAACAAATTAGGACTTAATTCACTAATTAATACCAGTTCATATAAATAATAAAAGATAAAAAACGTACCGATGGCAGCCATGGTATGCTCTGATTTTCCCATCATCCATTTCAGCAGCTCCCACAGAGGCCACACGGGCCGTCCTGGTTCCCCCATCAGCTCAGCAAAGGGCTGAGGAGGCTGAGGGACATTTCAAACACAATAGCTTTTTCTTTCTGAAGGTCACATAAAACACGTGACTTATAAGTCATGAAATATCTTCAAACAGTGGCGCACAGTTATACATATACACAACATTTTAGAGAAACGCGTGCTCTATTCACGGAATTGCCAGATTTGACGTCTGAAAAATAGTTTTTTTTTAAATCCACTTGAGTCAAAAAAAAGAAAAGCAGCCAGAATAAAGAAGTGATTGTGTCACGATAATCTGTCCTCACAGGCTTTCCTCCATTACAGCAATACCACTCTGTACTGACTTTAATGTGGATACTAGTGTGCAGTCTTTTTCTCCTTTTCTGTTACCACAGTTAAGCAGGTTTGCTCCGGTTTGTGCACGAGAATCCTAAGAAATATGGGCCTGCGTGGTTTAATCTTTAACACTGTATTTTATAAGCTCACTATGTGTTTTGAAGTAACTAACTAGCTGTCAGATAAATGCAGAAAAGAGACACCCACAGGAGTCTCCTCTAAAATGTCGTGGAGTAGGAATATAAAGTAGCATTAAAAATAGAAGTTAATGAAACTTATTACTTTCCAACAGAACATTTGCCATAATTTAATACAAACTTGCAGTAAAAATATTTCAGACCAAGAAACGGTGAATAAGAAATGGCTAGGCGAACCCTGCAGAAGTGTGTGTGTGTGTGTGTTTGGTATGCTGTGCCCTGGCAGCTAAATAGATTAGTGAAGCGTTTCCTGACCAGACCACAATAGATGCTGTGACTAAGATTCTGCCTGCTCTCTTTCACTGTGAAACCTGTTTTATTAGATAAAGACTCTTGGCAGCAGCTAAATAACTAATGCCTCTTTCTTTCCTGTCTTTCCCTTTTATCTACATTCTACAAAGAGGAAAACTTATAAAACACAATGTTCTGCACAGACTTCTGTGAGGACCTACTTTTCCCTTCTCGTCAGGAAGACCCATGTATGTGTTCCAGATCTGGAAGCTGTAGCGGAGCTCAGGGAAAAGCACTTCTTGGACTTCCACTCCGAGGTCGGCCTCCAGACGCTCCACCACCTGGAGAACATCACGTGAGGATTTTTCATTCTCAAAAACCTCACTGATAAGCCAAGTCTTTCCAGCACTCATTTTGCAACTCAGCGCAGACTCGAGTGCAGAAGTTGGATTCAACGCACCTTCCTCTGAATATCCAGGAGCTCTTTGCTGACGGGGCATGTCATTGTAGAGCCGCCATCGTGAGGGATGGTGAAGAACCGCAGCTTCTTTAGGTCAACCTTCGTGTTTAAGGAAAACCTGAGGACACGTTTAAAGAAATACTGCAAATTAGACAAACAGGTGTTGAACCATTGCACCTCAGAGATTAGATCTTAACACACGGTCAGGGTTTGGGAGTGTACCCGGCTCTGTAAGCCACTTTGGATTGCGGTTCAAGTTCTTTGCATTCACTTGTTAACGGTTTGAGTGAATAAAGACGTTATTTACATTTACATTTCTAAATGGTGTATTTGCATGTAATTCCTCTCCTCTGGTTATGAATGTGCCTCCCGATCATGGCCACATTCGCATCTCAACAATTTGATTATACAAGCTCTTGAAATACTACAACATCTACTTTCAATGTGTGTGCTGCGTCAGCAATGAACGTGAGCTCTTACATGTGAGCTTTGGGTCCCGCCATGATCTTGAGCATGGGCAGCAGGTCTTCAGCGTAGCGGCACATTGGGCCGCTGCTGACGTACTCATAATGTCTGCCAGTGCAAGGAGGGTACTGGTTCTCAGCTGACACGACACCTGCAGGAACACACCCGTCACATTAGCATTTACAGAGCAACATTATCACCGGACACGTCCAATATTTACTCTCTTTTAGCTCTGTTTTTGGTCTCTACCAACTCCTGAGGGAAATATCTGGCTCATTTTTGGCTGCTGAATGTGTCTGTGTTTGGTGCCGAGAAGTGTACAGTTGGTTTTTAGAGCTTTTCACTGAAAACAACTGCCTGCTGCGGCACTGTCTGCATTAATATACATTTAACATTCAGTTTCTCTTACCAGGAGTGGGTTTATGGCCAAATATTCCGTTGAAGAAACATGGCAATCGGATGCTGCCGCCGATGTCGGAGCCCACGCCGATGACGGCGCCTGCTGCTCCCAGTAGACTGCCCTCCCCACCTGAGGCAGGCAGAGGACAGAGGAGAAATAAGTTGCTGGATCTGCTTTATCCACAGTCTTGTGGTCAAAAACTCCACAAGGTACCTTTTAACTGTCGCTTTATACAACTATTTTTCACATACGCAGTAGTACTTTCTGAGAGCTGTAGACACATGTTGATGGAGTTCTTTAACCCAGGGTTACCAATTTTGGAAAAAGAGGGCTCAAAATGTTCTACATATCAAACTATTTACTATTTTGCAATTTCATTTTTGTCACGTGACTGTTGATCTGAGCCGAGTCATTCATTTGATGTTTTTTTTACAGGATCTGGTGAGTGCAAACGGAGACATGTAGAATGAAGTGATTTGGCTTTTTTTCCTGACAGAAGTGTTTGTTCAATAGTCGTCAGAGATTTGAATAATCAATGTTCGTTTCTACAGTTTCTGGCTATGACAAATTATGTAATTGTGGCGGCCACGGTCAGAGCCTCTGCGTTTGTGTTTCTGCAGTGTACTGTTATATGATTATCAGGCTATTCCTGGAGACAAACAGACAACTGGCCGTTCTAATTAACGGCTTCTTGACTCTGAACCTAAATCAACGACAGCGTCCGATCCCTAAACACAGATACAAGTGAAAGCAACAGTTGCTGACCTGAACTTCCTCCTGGGATCCTCTCCAGGTCGTACGGGTTGTTGGTGATGCCGTGGAGATGGTTGTGGGACTCGTACCACATGCACAGCTCACTGGTGTTGGTGACGCCCATCGGGATGGCCCCCGCTCTCTTCAGCAGGGCCACCGGAGGAGCGTCGACAGTAGCCACAACTCCTCGCCTGGAGATCACGCCGGTAGTGAAGGGCATGCCTGCAAGACGGTAATCTGTTAAAATACTCAGCTGCACCATGACGTCAAAAAGAGCGACAAACAAAGCTTATTTAATAAATACAACCGTTTAACTGTATGTTTAAACTATCCAAGTGTGTGGGTGGATATAAGTTATCGGTTATTAGATTTCTGGAAGTTACCCTGGAGAGCGTAGGACTCTTTGATAGAGAGTGGGACTCCCAGTAAAGGCAGTCGATCCTCCAGCACCTCCTCTCCTCCGGTTTCCTCCTCAATCAGCTTGTCGACCTGGCTCGCCTCCTGCAGGGCAGCGTCGAACCTGGACGGAGAATTAATGACCCAGCTGTGTTTAATTCCTGACTAAAGTAGGCTTGATTTTAGGAATATACGTACATCGTAATGGAAACTGTAAATATGGCAGCGTTCGAGTGTTGCTGGGACAGTTACCATTTATATATTTAATATACTTTTCAGTAACACATTTCTGTATTTCTTTGCACAAGTTCATTTTGTATAGCATTAAATGGCAGAATAAAAATAAATAATAATTAACACACCCACAATGAGGAATAATTATTAATAAAAGAAACACAAGATCACAATAGGGCTGCAACTTACTATTATTTTTATTATCAATTATATTGACGGTTATTAATTGCTTTTGCTTTTTTTTTATATGTCTAAAAACAGTCTAAAAAATGGCTAATTAAATTTTTTATGCAAAGTCTTTAAATATTCACATTTGAGAACAAGCAAATATTTTCTTAAAATATAGAACTATATTATTACTATAATGAGTAAAACGATTATCCGATTATCAAAATAGCTGCCAATTAATGTTCCTGTCGATCAACTAATCGATTAATCGTTGCCGCTCTAGAGCACAGTAAAGCATGAAAAGATAAAAGTGTCAGATAAAGAGGAAAGATTCGTTCTTGCCTGTCTTTTGTAACAGCATTCAGAAAAGGGTTGACTTCCTGGATCCTGTCAATGTAAGCCCGAACCACCTCCACACTGGACACCTGCAGAAACACAAGAGTTAGACTGTACAGGTGCCGGACGACACAGACCCCAGAACAGAGAAACAAGCCACGATTGGACAAAATCCACATTGTATTCTTCTAGATGAAAGTGAAACAGGTTTGTCCTAAAAAGGGGACGGAGAGAGAAAAAATGACTTTTTATGTTCCTCTCTGCTAACACAATAATGGCCGTGGACATACAGTCGGGCTGCAGTGATTTTCATGATACTTTATTGTGCTAGTAAGCATTCTGAAGATATTCACATTTCACAAGCTGAAACTAGTGCATTTTTGCTGATAATGACTTGGACAAATAATCTATTATCAAAATAGTTGACTAATGGATTAACATGTTATACAATGAATACAATTGATTTGTGAAGCTTATTGTAAGGAACTTATAGTGTTTAATGGTGTCTGATGCCTTGCAATGTAATGCACACAGAAAACTGTCCAACAGTCCTTTCTGATACTGTAGTTAAGATATAATTAAGACCACATGTCATCTCATAAAAGGCTGCAGGACATTAGAGCATCTATTGTGTCCACTTCATAATGGGAATATTAAGAAACACAGGTGTTGTTATTCCACAGGTGCTATTGTATAAAGGCAATAGAAAACAAACCTGTGGGGTAAACATCCCTAAAGAGTGGACAGCAGTGCTGTAATAAGGTATTTTATTTATTGAAATCTACAGGGATTTAAAAATAGCTAGAACTCTATTGACAAGCCAGGTGTTGAAACTAGCAGCTGGAAATGCTTGTGTAGCTTTTCACAGTCTATACAAACATTAACCTACAATAATTAAGTAAGAAGTGGCTATTTATTAAGCAAAACTCAATGTCGTCTGTCGAGCGGCGGTTGTCTCGTAGTTTGGCCGGGTACACACCTCTTTTCTCCGGATCTTCTTGGCGAGCTGCGTCGCTGACGCGACCAGGAGCGGGTCGCTGACGGGCGCGAGCTTCTTCCCGGACATGGAGGTCCTCCGAGGGGACAAGAGTCGAAACAGCGTGAACAGGACTCCCATGGCCGCCTTGAAGAGCCATGTCTGAGTCTTTTCCAGACGGCTCAGTGCCATGTTTCCGCGGCGGGGAGAGGCCGGAGAGTCAGCGGTTGTTCGGCCGCAGTGACACCGGCTCTGCTTCCAAAACGACGGAGCTCCTCCTCTCGAGCGGCGGCTGGAAGATTAAATATAAACCTGCGGCATCAAGCTCGCGCAGGTGAGGAGGGTACAACCGGAAATAGTTTGTTTGGCTTCTTTTTTAATTTAGATAAAATAAAATAAAAACCATATGTAAATCCTGCACAGGGTATATTAATAATTTAGTATTTATTAATATATGTTATGTTTTAGATATTGTATGTGTGAGAAAAAGGACCTAAAATATTGACTGTTATTACGGTATAAAAGCTGTAGCTGAGGGAAACTAAAAAGCTCAACGTCCACTTACTATTTTTTTTTACTGGGGCTTTCAACCACATCTCACAATCTTCTTCAGTGAATGGCACTTGCTCAGTTGTCATGGAGATGGTCCAGTTGACCAAAGTCAGATGATGATATCTGCTGCTGAAGACCATGAGAAAGATTTAGTTAGTAGACCTTGAATTAAGTTTGAATAATTTGTATTTATTTATTTATTTAGGCTACGTATTGGTCATACGACTATTTCCAGGGTCCGGAATTAACCGTCAAGATAAATCTAAAATTGTATGCAGTTGAGTTTTATTTTGAAAATAATGACCGGAATATATTGTCTATATCATGTATTCTGGCTAGTTTGATGATGACCTACATCGGCCTATGTTGTAATCAAAGGTAAAGTTTAACCTGTAGACTTATATGTTATTGCGTTAAAAGTTATATTGTGCAATCTCTGGCATTTATTACCTATCAATGTAACAGCAAATTCACAGTTAGAAAATTCACTTTCACCAGACCTGACCTGAAATGAACTTAACCAGAGCTGTAAGTTTAAGACTTGTCACTACAGACTATACAATATGACAAATGCCCATGTTCTTCAGCCAATATTTCTAAAGCATAGAATTATAATGCTATATTGTTTTGCACGTGAATAAAATAAAAATAAACATAGACAAAAATCTCACTACAAACCCATGGAGAACAGGCTTATTTCCAGGATTTTACATAATATTACATAATATTCCCCCAGCCCCCTAAAAAATGTTTGACGCTAAAAAAAACTCCCATGATCGGTGTTCATTTCACTGTGCAGTTCTGTTTAATGTTTTCTACTGATGGTCTAAATCAGTTGCTGAGAACATTTAGTCAAGAACTGTACTTAAGTACAATTTTTAGGCCACTGATCATCTTGATAGTCTTGTTTCAGCATTAAATGTGCAGTATCTAGTACGTATATAACACATCTAAAATTGGCTCCATGTATTCATTAGTGATAGGAACAGAATAATATCATATTCAATAATAATATAAGACTGTAATATGAGCCATGATAATTATAATACTGTATTGTAATAATAATAGTCAGAAGGGGGTACTTCTTGTTGCACACAGACCACATAGGCTTCAATGAGTTACCTGCATGTCCACACTAGAGGGCAGCAGTGGATCCAATGTTCCCACTTTCATCTGCTGTTGAACAAACAGAGCACGTAGCAACAAAAAAAAAAAAGAAAAACTGCCTCTGCAATGCAGGTCAGTGGGTTAGTGGAGAATCCATACTGTCTGCTGCTGCTGCTACACTGCACCACCAACACACTGCACACTCATATTATAAAACCTGCTTATTTAACCATTTCAAAGGCTGCTTTTGAAACTATTCATTATTTTATCTAATTGGAATATTTTTGCTTAATTTCTCTTTTACCCACAATTGTTATGTAATATCAAAATAGAGAAATCTGTGATGGAAATCTGTTCTGTACTTGTGTACAAATCTGAGGTATTTGTACTTCAATGTTTCCAGGTTATGTTTCACCTGACTTCTACTTTTTAGTAATAAATACTAAATTTCTCACGCCAATACATTTCTCAGACAGCTAGTTACATTCTGATCAAGATTTTACACATAACATATGATCATGAATTAAAAATGAAATGAACCCTAGCCTTATCTAGATTAGCCCAACATAAACTTCTTCCATATTAATGCCTCAGTAAAAGTAATTCAATAATAAACTATGATATATAACATCATCACAATCTAAGGGGCTGTTTTTCTGCAAAAGAAATACTTTTACTTGAGATACTTTAAGTACATTTTGCTGATACTTCTTTACTTTTACTTAATTAGGATTTTGAAAAGCAAACTTTTTCTTGTAATACAGTATGTTTGCCCTGTTGTATTGATCATTTTATTTATGTCAAATGTGTAAAATCAACATTTAAACCACTAATGGCACTTGTATCACCCTAATTTGCATATGTTCTGTGTATTTAATGGCTGAAACTATTCATTCTTAGGTTAAAGCTAACATATATTATAGCATCTTAACACTTAGAAACAAGTCAAATGATCAATATGTGTCTGATTTATTTTAAAGAGCAGCTTGATAGCATCTATATGTTAAATAATGGCTCCTGTGTATTTTAGTTTAATTTAAAAAGCAGCTACATTGGCCTGATTAGTGTAATCTCATGAGAGGAGGTTTGTGCATTTTATCATTTTAGTTGAAAACTTCACATCAGGGCTGTGAATAAAAGAAATGTGAAATCAATATTATCCACAGAATAGCAGCAACACCCTGCTGAGTTATTTATTGATCCTCTTTTTTTCAGGAGGGACCTCATTTCACGGCCTGTTTTGAGATTAAGAGATGACACTCAGAGGCAGGAAGTTTCCACCATGAAGGGGTGAGTTCACTTTAAAAATCTGTTAACCGAAGGAAGTGGAAGTTTCGCTGCAACCTTTTGCACACGGACGCTGACCTCCAACCCGTTAACCCATTAACACATCGCTGTGAGGCAATAAGCAGCGCTTTCTGTTGACAAAATGAAGTGGCAGCCACAGAATTAAAAGATAAACACTCCTCGAGGGGTTACGCCCATCCCACAGACGACACACAAACACATCGCCGGCCCAAGCGAGTGAAGAAAAACAGATCATTCCTTTACCTGTAAGGTGAAACCCGAGGCTCAGAAAACTACCGGGCATGTAGAGACAAGAGGGAAAAACACACAATTTGCAGTGTTTGTATTCCTGTGAAGCTGCACGACAAATGCTGCTGTCTGGGAAAGTGCATAAAGCAAATGTAACTGCACTTAGCTGCCTATTCTTTTGAGATTATGTAGTGTCTTTAGCATGTGCTCTGGCGTGTTTTATGGGAACCGTAAAGCCTTTGTGAATGCAGGCCTTTAGGGTAAAATGATACGGGGTCAGTGGACAACAGAGGATGGCTTCAGGCTCTTTTGTATTGATTTCAATCTTCTTTCCTGTCTTTGTTGTCACAGGATAAATGCCGCATGCCATCTACCTATAGCTCATGATTTAGACTTTCACATTTTAAGCTCTGCTCTCCTTAGAAACACTCCTAATCAAATGGATTGCATATAGTATTATCCAGGCATCTAAGTTTCCTAACGAGGTAGACAAGATCCCCTCTGGTTCCAGGCATCTCCGAGTGGACGGTAATTTACTTTACTGGTTCCCTTTGGATGAAGCAGCACTTCACTCTGATCCACTTTCCAGCGCCTCCACTCTGCCCTGGAGACCAATGTAGGCTGATATGTCTGTCCCTTGAGGTTGGAAAGCTGACTGTGTGTGTGTGTGTGTGTGTGTGTGTCTTTGTGGTTGTTTGTGTGCCTAAGTGACCATTTTCATTACTTAAAATTACAAGTGTTCAATGTTTTACCCAGATTATTATTCACAGGGTGGAAGAAGCAGGTAAAACTTCATTGTATTTCCCCCTAAAATACAGATTCATACGTTTAAAAAAAAATATATATATATATATATATATTATTTAGTTGTAATGCAAGTTGACTTCCATCCACTGTTTGAGATGAAAACTGCATTTTAAACAATATCAAATCTAAATAAAAATCAAATAAATCAAAATAAATGGAAAAAAGGTGTTTTTATGAGGACAATCTTAATAACCCCATTAATGATTATTGATAACCTATTTTGTCCAGTTTTTTAATTAATTGAATTACTTTATTTGTAGTTTTCCATGTACAAACACAACCATGCACATACAGTATATATGTACTGTATGTATATATATATATATATATATCCTTCTAACCACCGGCCTCTCCCCTTCCCCACGGCTTTACAAACTTCAGTTACAAAAATAAAAACAAACAACAAAAAATAATACGAATAAATACATTAAATGTTTTTTTAATTAAAAAAAAAAAAAAAAAAAAAAGAGACATTTGGCTTCATTGGGGAACGTGAGTTATTTTCATTAGGGACTTATATTTTGAAGAAATTCAATAAATGGTGACTAAATTGCATAAAACGATAGTTCTTCAAACACAACCTGTATTATGCAGCAGCTCCACTTGTATATTTGTCTACTCAGCAGTAGTCTTTTATCCAGCATGGGAGGAGGGGGAGGTTGAATAGATGGGGATTGGGGGACGGGCCATGTGGCAACTCCACTACCTCACCCCCACCTCACCCCTCTGCACCTCCTTTGGGGACAGGCGTGCGGGCACATGAAACAGCTGGTGTCCTCTAAAAACCAATTATAAAGGCCCCTGGCCCCCCGCCTGGCTGCATGTAAGGGCCGGGCAGGGGGAGAGTGTGATCGTTAGCACCCACAGATGAGCCTTAATGAGGGGCCGCCATCACGCGGGCAGACGGGGGACACAGCGGGCTCAGGATATAGATTTTACTGTCCAGACCTGGACGTATGTATAGGTGGAAATTGGAATTTCAGATGCAGGAGAAGCTTGATGTTTTATTTATATTGTACACTGTATATCGAGCAGGGGTCCTGACCAGAGCGCTCTACACATTTGGAGCTGTGAGTCATATATTATTGATTACTTTTTTTGGGGGACAAGCGTCTTTTTTTGCAAAGACAAGGAATACAACTATAAAGTAAGTGAGACAGGTTTCTTCACGTGGATTATAAGTAATGGAGGATTTTGTAGTTAAGATAACTACTCTTTCCGAGATATACTGTCCTGGATAAACACTGAGTTAGCCCTTCTGTTAGCAAAAGAGCGATACAGGATTGTTTAAATCAGATATTGATTTGGGTCTTTCAATAATGTGAAATGGTTTCTGTTAAGGTTTTAGGTTTGATTAGATTTATTGACAACCTATCAGTTAGTCCTATCATTGTCCCTGCATGGTGTTCTAACAGTCCACCACCCATGTATCAAGATGGAGACAAACACTCAGGGACTTGATGCACTTACTTCCTGGATTTAGAATTACACTCCTATAACATTGTCTGACTCAAGATGGACAATTTTTTTTTAAAAAAGGATAGAAATTGATGCTAAAGCCATTGTGGAGCCATAGGAAACAAAAGGTTTGAGAGTGTAGTGTAGAGGAGGAGCTACAGAAGCCTGTTCAGCTCACTTCTTTCTGACTACACAACAATTTATTTTTATTTTCAAACTTGTAGTCTTCAGCTCCAACCATTGCAGACTGAAGTGACATCACTTGAGGCAGCTCCATGTGGAGACACAAAAGGTTTTACGCAACTTTTTAAAAAACTTTTTTCAGAAATAATGTCCCATGGCAGGCACTGGAAGGAAGGGGAGGGACTTTGCTTTTTAAGGAAAGTTTTGGAGTTCCCTTTTAAGGAATATCATAAAATATTTTTTAAAAAAAAGGAGTGAGGCTGTACTTCGGCCCTTTACTTTCTAGTACTTAACACAGAGTGCAGCTGAGGCTTCAGAAGTAGGGAATACTCTCTGCTGGTCATTGTTTAGCGTTTCCTATAAAGTTAGTAGGTTTGGTTAGATTGTCTCGGTGTTTGCTCTTCACACACCTAGTGTAGTTAAATCAATAAAGACAAGAGAAAGTCATCATAGGAATATCGCTTCCCAAGAACATATAGCGCTCTGGGTGATAAATCAACCCTGAGACTACTCTGAAAGGTCAGCGGGAGTCAACATAATCTCCTGTCACACACCTACACATGCATGAATGCTTGCACATAATCCCCACACACATGCTCACTGGAGCCCAACTTGGATTCAAAACAGATATAACAGTCTGTGTAATGAATAAGTGATCAGCAGCACTAAATAATAAATAGTACATATTATTATCAGCAACAATGGTGCGACTTTAGTGTTTTTCCTCAGTCCTCAGACAGAGCCAAAACAGGGATCGCTAAATAATGCAGTTATTGAGGAGCGCAGATCTGTACAGCGAGGAAGAGATAAACCTCGTCACACACCTCCAGCTGAATGTGTTAACGGCGTGTCATCTCTCCGAGTATGTGGCTGTGAGGTGTGAGATGGCTTCACGCTGTATGACACACTTTTTTATGGCTCTTTGGCATCCAGAACCTTTTGGGTTTCCCACACAATTTTCACAATCAGCTGTAAAGAGCATAAATATCCACGCCTGAGTCAGTTTCACATTTTAAATCTCTCCTCATAAAAACACCTGAGAGTTTCACTTGAATTGTCTCATTGTTTTTATCCAGTTAATGTCTCTTGTTACCTAAATGTTCTCCATTTGATTGCATTTTTCCATTCTTGTGTGAAGTACTTTAAAGCCATTAAAGGGTCTTCATTTTAACTCTGTGTCCTGCTGCCACATTTTAATAATTCATCCTTTTTCACAGGCCAAGTTGGACTAACTCCAACACATACTTGCCATGTATTTGTTATGCCCTTATTTAATAACTCCTTAAATGTTTCCCACCACGCTAATTGACTGTATTTCAACTGGAAAATGTCCACTCAGCAGATTTATAGACCGGCCGGTGGGGACTTAGGAGCCTATACGTGTGTTCTTGGTCTCAGTCTTTAAATTAATTGAATAAATACCAACTAAAAAGTTTTTTGCAAGTCATCATATCGAAAGGTTCAAACCTTTTTGGCTTTTGACCCTTTACAGCCTAGCAATGCTTACTTCTAGGTTGCATGTATATCTATGCTCAGATTTCTACACTCTAATAGTTTTTAAAGTCCTCAAGAAATCAAACTCTTCTGCATTTGGGAAAAATCGGAAAAATAAACACACGTTTGGGTAGAAGTGTTTTTCTCCCTCTGTAATATAATGTTGGGCATCGCAAGATTCACTTCATGGCATGTTACTTTAATAACAGAAAAAAAGTCCAGTGTTGAGCAACTCCCTACAACCATTACGTGCATTACTTTCATACAATGTTGCTTTAATAATCATACATTTGTAAGGACATTTGCACTAATAAAGTACAATATTAACCCAGGCAGGGCCTATATTGTGTCTTGGGGCCCAGTTCAAATGTATTAATATTTTAGGATGTGCTTACATAATGCATATCCCTAAATAAAGTTGTGTTTAAATGTATTTACAAGTACTTGAGGGCATATTATCGAGATGCCATATAGTCCTCTGTGTGCTTGGAGGTAACATCATACATAGAGGATGATGGCGGTGATCATTTACATCCTCCTAAACCAGATTTAAAAAATCCTCTCTGAGTGATAAGTTGAGGTTTTGGTTGCACATGAACTGTACTCCTACTGATTCACAAAGCCCACTGATATGTTAAAAATAAAAAAAAAAGGCAACTCAGCATAAGGATTTCAGAGAGGATTTACACAATAATAACATCTATATAAATGCTCTACATGCTGTAAACTGTGATTTTTCTAAGGCACATTTATGGCATTGTTCTGGTTAAATAGCCTACATGCTGTAGCCCGCTTTGATAGGGAGACTTTAAATACACAGCCAGACATGAAAGTGAGAAATGGGCCGGTTGAGACGCCCCCACAGGTGCATTTTTTGCGGTGATCACGTGTGGTCCCGCCCCGCCTTGGCGCCTCCAATAAAGCGCAGCAAAAGTCACCGCTCCCCTTCTTCCTCCATGCAACCAACCCCAGAGCGTGGCAGGCAGCGGGGACGTAAAACGAAACCACCGAAGCCCGTGTGCGTGTGTGTGTGTGCGTGCCTGTGTGTCTGTGTGTGAACGCGGCGCACAAAGATGATTAATTAGTCAAATAAAAGCTCCAGTAACCGGACGCCGCGGCTGATCCGGACACGGGGTATCAACAGAGGACACGGGCGCATGTGGAGGTTATGTTTCTAGAAGAAGGCCAGGTAAGTCCGGACACGCGTCCTCGCTCGCTCTCGGTGCATGTTGTGCGTCAGCGTTTTTTTTTTTTCAGCTTGAATCATGAATCTGAAATATGCGTTTGTGTATCCGGAGGGGGACTTGAGTTCGTGACAGACGAGCTCACAAACTCACCTCATCTTGGCATCCATAATTTACAAGCCGCAGTCAGGCTGTGTGGACACGCAGGTTCATGCGGAGCATCATCAGGAGGCTCCTGCAGGCGACATGCACGCTCTTCAGAGACCCCCCCAATAATGTGAGCGAGCATTAGTGCAGCCATGAATACTGCCCGAGTGGCTGGGTCAGTTTTAAAGCGCGCCTGTGTGTGCAAAGTGCATGCAATAATAACGATGACAGACGATATATTGCTGTACCCACGGCTGTTATCACTGGAGAGCAGATAGCGTGCCAAACTGCGATCAACTCTGATGGGTTTCTTCTTAATGTAATATATTGTTTTCACCATGTGTTTATTGAGACCAAATGTGTTCGTGTTTGTCTTCCTGGTAATGCAGATTTAAAAAAAAAAAAAAGCACACAATTTGAGAGCAGCCAACCTGCTTCATCATGCCTCGAAGCCTTGTGCGTCAGACAGTTTTGGTGACGTTTAATAATTCGCCACGCTGATCAGATCATGACGTCGCGAATAAGTTTCAATAGTTTGACCAGGTTCAGTCAATGTGAGCAGGACTTTTTAGTTTCAGATCAGTCTCATCAAATGCACACACTTTATGATTTAGTGAATTAACGCCCCTGTTTCCGCCCCCCTCTTCAGTTTTAATAGGCTGCAGCGTCACGGAGGCAGCTCTCTGCGCACTGGAAACCCGGGATTCAATTGGTGGAACCAGGAGGGGAGCCCCGGCCTTTTTTTTTTTTCTTTTACTGCAGGAGGAGCAGAGTTAAGGGAACCGAGAGAGAGAACGAGATACTCCACTGCCAAGACAGCAGCAGCAGCCTGCGCAGTTCTGAAAACGGAACAGCCTTCTGTGCTGCATGGCATGAGGGACTTCACCCAAACTGCGCACTGACTCTGCAGGATGCAACGCTGCAGCTGCGTAGTTTGTTAGACACAGACAGACACAAGCCTGTTCCAGACGTGTGCAGGAATTTGACACGGGGAATTAGGCCTAACCGGTCGCTAACCACAGCTGCGACATTTCCCCCACTTAGAGTTTCTCATTCCTGCCCTCCGGAGAAGCCCTGCGCCGTGGCCTTGTGGCGGACATGGGAAATGTAAACAGTAGTCGGGCTGGATTTTAAACTACGCACACTTCCCACGTCCTCCTCCCGCCTCCTCTTCCTCCTCCTCCCGGGGCGTCCGAGATGGAGATGGAGAGGGTCGAGCCGGAGCAGGAGAGAGAGGCAGAGCCGGCCATGCACAGCGTCCACGGAACCAACCGGATCAGACCGTCCTCGTACCGGGCCCTGCGCAGCGCCGTGTCCAGCCTGGCCCGCCTCGACGACTTCAGCTGCGAGAAGATCGGCGCCGGCTTCTTCTCCGAGGTGTTCAAGGTGAGAAGAAGTGTGTTTGATCAGTGGTCACTTTCTCTGCAGGCTCGAGGCTTCATTTCCACATCCTCCAGGTCTACATGGTTGCACAAAATCAAAGTTTACGTTGGTATTTTGATTATTTAAGATGAGTAGACAAGAGTGTGGAAGGAACTAAAACTTTTTTTTTTTTTTTTTGACAACTCTGAGGCACTTCCTGTTAACTCCCTTGATCTCTCACCATCTATCAAATAAGCAGTATCCATAGCAACCAGTGCATCCCAAACCAGACACAAAATGAGACGAGATGCTCGATGGCGAGCAATTGCAGGAGGAAGTTTGTGATGGGAGTGTTTTTTATTTACTTTTTTTATTTTTTTTTTTTTGGGGAAGGATGGCATCATGGTGGAAATGAACACCACCCTGTCCCATCTGACGGTGCGCAGCTCTCCACACGTGTTTCCTGTGACCCACATGTTGTGTAAGGTGGACACCGTGTGTTTTGGTGTGTAAGTGGATCTGGTCAGAAAGGGTAGATCTGACACACGTGCAGGTAACACTACCTCTGATCAGACCACCCACCCTTCTCCCTCCTCCACCTTTTGTCATGCTGCTGTTCACTTGCATAGAGGCTAATTCTGAGGGTTGGGAACAGTGTGACGGTGTGAGAGACGCCACACTACAAAGGGAAGTTGGCCAGGGAGAAAAGTGCTTCGCTTTGAGGATTTAATTCGTGTTATATGATAGGTTTGTTTAATAGAAAAAAGCTGTGGATCTTAATGTGGGATGCGTTCAAGGATGAAATAACTTTGCATGCTTGCTCTTAAACATTAAAGGGCTTTAATTATCTATTAACCTGCCGATTATTTCCTCTTATTGATCGTTTAATCTAAAAACTGTCTGAAAACTGTAAAGAAAAAAAAGAAAGGGCTGTTTCCCTCAGTCCCTACGGTGGCGTCTTCAAATGTCATGTTTTATCTGACAATTAATCATAAAACAAATGAATTAACAGGGGATCTATAATGAAAAGTATTGGCTGCAGCCCTGAATCATAATCACTTTGCATGTACAGATAATTGATGGGTCTGACGCTATGAAAGCGGGCTGCTCTTAGACCGCTGAGATTATTGTGCACATCTGGATTTTCTTTTAGGGGAATTGAGAGTAATTTCTGCTCATGTTGTGCAGAATGTTACTGAATATTTCACTCCGTCAAACAAAGGTGTCGGTCATGTTTCAGTGTTGGGAGAGTCATGTAGTCAGAAACATTGCGTGTTCGGACTGAAAGGAAGCTTTACTCTTTACAACAATAATACCTGTAAAGTAAACACACTTGGATTACTAAGCCTCCTACATACCGACGTAGAAGAGGTGCCCTTTTTATTTAAACTTTTCTACATAAATCTCTGCGACATGAAATCACATGTAATGCTATGGTTTCTGTTTAGTTGTTTTTCTTTAGACTTTGTACAAGGGCTGCAGCTGATTAATATTTAAATAATAGATTAATCGGCTGAATACTTTCTTAATAGTTTGGTCTATAAAATGTCACAAAATTGTGAAAAATGCACATCATGAGTTGATGTTTTCAAATGGCTTCTCTTGTCCAAACATTACATATTATATTATACATATTCAATTTACTACCATATAAAAGCAAAGAAAAACGGTTTAGATGCTGTAACCAGTGAATTCACAAAAATCACAATAGTCCATCAAAATTGATGCAGATTAACTTTTCTGTTGAACTAATGGATTCATTGACTAATTGTTTCAGCGCTACTCTCACATACAGTGGTGACTCGTAATGTCATGTGGGATATAGTAATATAGTAAATAAACATTTACGATAACCGTCAGAGGTCAACGCATGAAAAGTGTCAGGATTGTGGAGTCACTCGCACAACAACACTGATTCACACCAACATATTTAAGCCTTGTCGTACAATTGCAATGACATTTCATCAATTTAAATTAAAAACTGAATTAAATGTGCTCTCTGAACATTCGTGTCTTGAAAATGCGAGGCCAAATTGACCCTCGCCTCATTAACTAAGACTTTTTGTGTTGTGACTTCACTCCTAGACTCCGTCTTTTGAAGCCACTCCTCCAGCTTTGCCCTTTGAGTGGTCAACGAGCATGCAAATGTCACCGTGGTTTATTGCTTGTTTGTTAAGTTGGCACTTGGGTTTGGATCGACTTGCCCTTTTGATAGCGGCATATAAATGCAAAATTGTTACTGCGGCTATCGGTCACATTTAAAATCTTTGGCTGACTGAACGATTGTTCCTGTATTCAGAGGAAACGACTGTGCTGCAGAAAAAAAACTCTCCCGGATGTTTATTGAATCTAGCAGTCACTAAAATGTATATGGTGAGTTGACTTACATTCAGGGTTTGAATTAGACGTCCTGCACTTGTCTACAAAGGCTCCTGGCATCCTGCCCTGTGTGTGTATGCTCTTGTCGAGCTTCAGTCCTCAGTGCAGATCAATAGAGGCTCGCGGCAGGATGACGAGCAGCCGTTCACTTCTCCCGTGTGCAATTGTGCAGACCTGGAAGAAGGGAAAGACAAAAAGAGGGAGAAAGGAAGGGAGCACACGTGTCGAGGCAAATCCTTCAGGTGCTCTTTTTCATCTTCCTTTTTAATATTCTTCAAAGGGAAGTGCCTGGTGTGTGTGTTTGGCCTTGTGCAAGACTCCTGCTTTTGTTTAGCTTTTTTCCCCATTAGCCTCAAACTCAACCTGAAATCCTGAAGGCTTTAAAAAGCAATAAAACCCCTCAGTGACGAAGACATTACACCATCGCTCCATTTATTTAACTACAGGAAGTAATTCTTCATTTATTCAGTTTGTTTCTCAGGGCTGCAGGTTTTTAAAAAAAAAAAAATAAATTAAAAAATATTTTAACAATCCAGGTGGTTTGATTTCTAATTGGATTACTGCGTCATTTTCCAGCTGTTTCCGTTCCGTATTAGCAAATATACAGATGTATTTTCAGATCACTCCTGCTGTCTAATAACAAGGAAACACAGGAACAGGCTTCTTATCAGATTTGGTTCTCATTTGGCCCTTCTCCATAATTTACATGAGAAATGGAAATCCTTCTTTTCAAAAGCTTCTACAGTTTGGTTGAAAGTGGCTTTAGTGTTTTAATCATTTTTGTGGAAGTCTCTTAGCCCAGATGGCTTATAGTGCCAAATGACCAAAACAGTGCAGATTCAAATTGACTTTAATCTAACTCTGGTACAATTCATCACATTAACATTTATGTTAATATTGCACATGGTACGTTAACTATAAGTGCATGTACTTTTTCACTGTTTTCGTTTCCTAAATGCAGAGTGTTTTTCGATCCTGCAAACAAAATGTGTTTTTTAGAAAGACATTTTTTTTGTCTTGGTGTCTGGTGTTAGCCTGGTCACACCCTTGTTCGTGTGAATACAACACAGGTTGGGTAGGTCTGGTTGTCTTGCAGCTCCATTTTCTTGATAATTTCAGGGCTGACGACAAATGTTTCTTTGTAATTGTTTTTGCGAAAAGTGGGAGGTAAACCTGAAATTCAAATGCATAGTAGTCATCACGGTAATTATCATACTGGCTGGGATTTAGCCGGATTAGAGTCTAGTGATGGAAGTGGGCTTGTTTTACTCACACATGAGATATGCTGATAATAAGCTGAAGGAGAGTAATTAGATAAAGAGAGGATTTAAAACAGACTGGAGTCTCCGAAGGACAAACACTGTCAACTTGAGTGAAGACGATGATGCGTCTGAGTGTGCGGCAGCTGCTTGTGACAGAGTGGTAACGTGAAGGAAAGGTTGCCAAACACTGCTGTGATGTGTGGACCGTGTGCGCTTATGTGTTGTATGCACGTCCAGTTTAACCTGCGACAAAAGTTCTATATGATCGTAGGTTTGCTTTCAGTAAAACCATATCATATCACAAAAGTTGAGGTTAAAGTCCTCTTTGAAATTTTAATTATATTTAAACTGTAATTTATAAAAGTAACGACAACAAAGTGGGTCATTGAAGTTTTTTGTTGCAGCTAATGAGGATTTCATTTACAATCAATATGACTATTATTTTGTTGATTTAATTGTTTGGTTTATATAAAGACAATAGTCCAGAATATAGTGAAAATGGACATCATTTTCCATATAATATTTACATTTGTTCTGGCATATTTCCTTAAATTATTATTTATCAGAACGGTCCCAGAAGAATGTTTTAAAACACTTGCTGTCTTTTAGTGCTGAAATAATTTGTGCATTGGTAGAAGAGTCATTTTAAAGACGAAACAATTGATGGATTGATTGGAAAATGTGTCAGTTGCAGCGCAAGTCATCTTCCTTTGGATTAAGTTGGTTATCGCCTACGTGATCTTTCTGAAGAAAACAGAATCATGTCACATCTCATCAACTTCTCCTGCAGGAGCACGCAGCACGAGAGAAATATTTACTGATTGTGGGACTCTCCCATCAGGACGTGTTGGGATGAGAGCAGTTCTGAGTAAATCCTGGCTCCCGGAACAATGTCATCTCTGGAAAGACAACAAAGAAGTTGCACGCAAACACAAAGCACCATCCGTCATCAGCTGTCATCTGTGCGTTTGTGATCAGTTTCAGTGTTCGGGATTATGAGGCTCCATTGAATGGCGGTGTTGCTTTAGGAGAGCCAGTGCAGACTTGAACATCAGCGGCTTAGTGTAACACTTTTCTCTCATTGTTCCTCTCCTCCCTCGCTCCAGTCGGGGCCTGCTCCGCTGGAAAAGTATTTAGCTTTGTTTATGTTGTGCACAGCCGCACAAACACAAAAGTGCTGAGCGCGTGATCTGCCTGTCTTCATTTCAACCACCACGTTTGTTGCTCAAAATGTTTTTCGATGGCCTCGAGATTAAAATAGAGTAATGTTGAGCAAGACTTGCACAATTATCTGTTTTCAGAGGCCTCCTCCTTTCCATTATGGTTACCAGTGTTTTTATGAGTTAATCCGAAGAGTGCGTGCGTGCGTCGCCGCACAATGAGCGCTTCCTCCTCCACATGTTGGCAGTGTGGTGGCTAAACCTCGAGGAAGGCCGCTCACCCGGTTAGAAGGTAAACAAATGGCTCAGTGTTTGCATGCGTGTGACAGTATCACATAAATTCAGAAGTGTTTATTTTGTGGTGAGGCAGAGCTCTGCTTTTATCGCCATCTCTGTGACATCACGTTTTTTTGTCTTGACTGTTCTCTCCAGTGGATTTGAAGGAAATGAAATGTTGGACCATCTCTTCCCAGAAGGTGCGTCCTGTGACATCTCTACGGTTTTTGAGAAGTCGTGGTCAGTCCAGTGTTGCTGTTGTGCAACCGACCGACTGAGCCGTTGCTTGTCAGCTACCTGGACTGTTTGCCTCCCGGATCAGGTTGTGTTTCTGAGCCCGGCTCGACTGCACAGAGGGGGGGGGGGACCTCCCTGCTCGCTCACTGAGGGACGCTGCTTGGCTGAGTGCCTCGTTTCAGTCGCCCGCAAACATGCGTTCACACAAGCTATGACTGAGAGCAGAGCCTCAGGCGGCGGCGGCATACGCCTAGAGTTATTTTGTAGGAGAAGTTAATTTTCTCGATTCTCCGACGCACATACAGAAGGAGGGGACTTCCCCCCCCCCCCCTCAGGGACTTTTCACTCACAGTCCCTTCACACTTCAGCTCAAAGCTCGCCTGTCAAACTGGTCGAAGCTTTCCTGTTTTTGTCTTGTAGTGATGGCTTGAAGAGCTGGTTTCAACATTTTTGCTTTAGTCTGGAAGAAAATGCTGCAGATTTTGCACATTTTTAATTATGATGATATTTCAGTTTTTCGATGGGTAGCCACAGACCAGTGAGACTGTAAAGTACTTTGTCCTGTAAATAACTCTATGACCTGACTGTTTGGCTTAACATTCAGATCTTCCGGCAGAAAGAAACGTGTAACATGTATTTTGGAGACCCTCAGTTTTAAGAACATTGGCAAATTGTGACCTAAAAGTAACCTTGAAATCCACGAGGGGAAAAAAGGGGCAAGGTCATACAGCTGCGTGTGTAAGTCAGTGGTGTGGTTACGCTCCACCTCTGCAGTAACGCGTGATTTGTTTTCTCCTGTTCGTCTGAATTGCCACTACATGGTATACACCCCGAAAAGTGTCGTGGACACTAAATAATCTCACGCATGGAACAAACGGAAGAAAGAAAAGCCATGTACTTGATATTGTTCCAGGGAATTTGGGTGTTCAAGCATCATCGGATCTATTTAATCCTTAAATTTGACACTAGTAGACAAGTAATGTACATAAAAAAATAGCAGGATTTGGTATTTCTTCAGCATGTTTGTATTTCTGGCATTGCCAGAGATGCTTTGAAAAGCCTTTTAATTAGTTGTAGAGGGAGATGACGTTTGCCAAAATATATATTTTAGCATAAAATGTGGATAGTAAAAAACTTCTTTGTACTCTTGATTTCAGTATTTATAAAACCCTGGCTACAGCCCTGTGCAATTTTATATATATAAAAAAAAAAAGGGTAGATTCAGGTTATTTCTAGCATTACAGAAATTCCCATCTGTTCATTTCATCCTTAAACTACTGATCTGGACTCAGTGAGGCGGAAACACATTTTCTGCAATTTCTCTGCTAATAGTTTTCATATTTTCTATCTAAGAAGCTTGACGTCCCTCACAATCAATCACAGCTCTTTTTTTAATGTGTAACACATCTCTTCATAATGTGCATGCTCCATCTGCAGTCTCTAACACGTCCTCCTCCGCCTCCTCCGCCGCCGCCTCGCTGTGCATCAGTCGGTCCTGTTGGGCCGCCGGCTAATGACAGACATCGCTGCACATGTTGGCTGCACGGAGCGAGAGTTAAAGATGCCTGCGACCTTTCCTCTGCTGACTGCAGCACTTTACAAGGGTGTGTGTGTGTGTGTGTTCCATATCATGGAGTAATCTTGATGTAGGCGTGGTGATTGGCATTCCAGCGGCGAGTCCATGGAGATGACCAGTAAAGTGGTTGGCATAAAGAATTTGGGGAAAAGAGGCTCGTGGTGGCTTTGCAGGGTTAAGCTTCTCAGATGGCAACAACACACACACACACACCTGAAATGTTGCCCAAGTTGCAGACAGACTCTCAGCTCTAAATAATGACAGGTTGCTTGGAGGCTAAAAACCGTCGGGACACAACAGTTGGGTGAAGCAGCGTTGCGTTTCCAACTTGCTGCATCAGCAGTTGGCTCACGTTGGGACTGTAACCTGTCAAGATGAGTCATGGAGTGTGTGTCCGTGTGTGTGGCTGTTAGTCACAGGATGCCAGACGAGCATGTAAGAGTTTCTTCACCTAAGTGAGAGGGCAGATGTATGCAGGGGGAAAAAGTGTGATGTAAATCCACAGCCATGCAGAGCTCCCACAGTCCTGCCGGATAAATCTGCGCTAATGGAAGCAGGAGGAAGCTGAAGCAAAGAAACCTAATCGTCTACCGGCCGACAGGAGTCTCATCCTCTAAGTTGTAAATGTATAAAGATTAGTCTTGCAGCCTCTTTACACGCACGCTGCAGCTTTTAAACGCCCTCTTTACAAGAGGAAGCAACTACTGTACACTTATGTGTGATTTACATGTGTGCATCCATGCACGTGTGCAGCACTTTGCCACTGGCTGAAGTCCTCAAGTAGCTGTGGAGAGAGGATTTAGTGCGGCGGCAGAGATCGACTCTCATTGACTGGCGTGCGCGCGTGTGTGTATGTGTGTGTTTTAATAGCATTAGTCGCTGCACTCTCGTCTGGTCTCTAATAGGCTTTGTGGTTGTTTTCCATCACCACTCTGATCCAGAGCCCATCTGAGATCCAGGCCAGTGTAACACTGACTTCAGACTTTGACCCTTCACACACTCTCCCTCCTCCCTCACCCTTTCATTACACACTCATGTCAGTAATGAAGTCATAACCTAAAAACCCTCCCATGCCGGCTCAACTTTATTATTAGCTCCAAGAAAATTTGGTTTGCAGTCAGGCATTAAAAGCCTGATTGCAGATCCTAAAACAAACAAGTCTGGCTCCACAAGTAAAACTCCAAACACAAGTAGAGTTGGGTATAAGTCATTGGAACGATAACAATATGTTCCTTTTTCCATACCTTCATTTCAGAAATGTATACACGTTTTTCTACAAAATCCTTTTTTATTGTATTAAAGTGAGTGAAATATCTCAGCAGATGGATGGATGGGAGGGAAAATAATAAAAAGCAGCAGTCCTTTCTTGTTGTTGCATAATGCCAGGGCTCTGCCTTCCCTCACATTTACAGTATCTCACACTGGTAATTACACACATACAGTACTGGGCTTTCTCGCTCCAGTCCCACACACAGACTAACACGGAGGCAGACACACTCACAAACACCTCTGACTTCTCCTCTCGACGCTCTGCCAGAGCTTTTGGTGCTCGTCTGCTGCTTGTGTGCATTTCTTTTGGAAGTCAAACTACTTGCCAAGCAAATATGCACTTACATGTAGCCTGAGAGGGGGGGGGGGACATGTCGCGTCCCCATGGTTACCATACCAGACAGAGCCATTGCCATAGCAGCAGGTCGCGGCCCAGAAGCAGCCAAAACAAATGAAGAAAATGTTTCATGGCTAGTTTCCAAAAAAGGTGCAACTATAACTCGCCACTATGTTCAGATAGTGTTAACTTAATGAATTATCATAAATGTTGTGCTGAAGGCCTGTTTAGCAGTATGTGTTATATGTGCACTCAAAGTTGTTTTTTTTAAAGAAGTGTTTTCTCTGGTGCGACGTTGCATGATTTCCTTGGCTTTCTGATTTCTGATGATTTTGTGTTTTCTCTCGTTGTGTCCCAGGTGCAGCATCGCGTGTCGGGCCAGGTGATGGCTCTGAAGATGAACATCCTGCCCAGCAACAGAGCCAACATGCTCAGGGAGGTCCAGCTCATGAACAGACTGTCGCACCCCAACATACTCAGGTAACTGAAACATTTGAACCTCGACGTCCTGTCATTTTAAGTTTTCTTCTACCTGGTTAACGTTCTAATGTTTCCATTGTGTCTATACAACTTTTTTCTTCCCATAGCTTTCACTTGTCATGAGATACGTTTGTGTGGAAACTGTTCTCCATCTGTTAAGTGTTTCTGTCCTCTGCCTCCAGGTTTATAGGAGTGTGTGTCCACGAGGGGCAGCTCCACGCCCTCACAGAGGTAAGACGCTGGAACAACTTGAGGATTGGATCACCCGCTGAGATGTGTTTTATTTTTCCATGTTTTTGATGCTGATCATTAGAGCAGCAGCTCTGTTGCATCTGTAGTAAAAGCATCTTCAGTGTCTGACAGTTGACTGTTACACCGACCGGGGTTTAGCAGTTCATGACATCTCACCCGTTTCTTACGTGCGATGGGTTTACCTGACGTTGCCACGGTAACTGAGCTGCTCAACAGTGACAATGGGATGAGGGGGATTTGGTGTTCTGCTCTCTGTAACGGTAGCGTCACCGCGTTGTATTGATGGAAAAGGCTGTCAGGTTTCAGACTTACAGGGATTAGAAATGACTGCCTGTTAAGAAGTTTACCTGATGGACAGTGATCACTTTTGATCCGGGAATTGACTTGTCTCACCCATGTTTCCTGAGAAAAACTGAGAAAAGCAGTAAATCCTCACATTTTTAGAAACTGTAACCAGCAAATATTTTGGGCATTTTTGACAAAAGACTTCACAAATGATTGACTTAATTTATTAATTTGACTTAATTGTCATGTGACCTTCAGAAGGAGCAGTAAAAAGAACTGTGGACTGATCAATGAAACTGACAATAAAGGGAGAACAAAGACTTAATATTTATTAATGCCATGTGTAATGACTGAAAGAAACATTCATATGGCCAAGTTCACCCGCACAATTTTTATACTATACCACTGAACAGCATCAGTGAGACATTTATGTTCCAGTTTCCCAAACTCTCAAAGCTGCTTTTATCTCAACATCAAAGCAATTTCAAAGTAGAATAAACTCGTTCATTGGTTTGTGTGTTTTATTAATTAACCGTTTTTTTTTTTGTCGCCGTTCATCCCAATGATCCAGTACATCAACGGAGGTAACTTGGAGCAGCTTTTGGGCAGCGACGTGTACCTGTCGTGGAGCGTGCGGATAAACCTGGCGCTGGACATCGCCCGGGGACTGCAGTACCTGCACAGCAAGGGCATCTTCCACAGGGACCTCACCTCCAAGGTGACAACACAAACACACACGCATCAGTGGCCACGTACAGCACACACACACACACACACACACACACACATCACTGAACATCAGGGACTCCGCTCCTATGGTAGCGATACCTGTGTATTACTTATTTGTATTATTGTTAAGTTGTTCAAACACGAGTCCTGTTACTGCAAAACATCTGATCATCTTTTGCTTTTAATGTAGATTTTGGAAACATTAAAAAAGCTCTTTAAGGATTTAAAGGCTTTGCTGGTGCGTCACAGATCTTGCACTTGCGTCAACAAAAGGGTATCTGTGGGAAATGTTGCAAGTCAATTCAGTAAAATTATAAATAGGGGGGGTCATTGAGGTTCTGGCTCGCATGTGGACATCAAAGAAAGGAGGCGAAAGCTTCAGTCAAAAGCAACAAATCAGGCAAACATAATTTATGTAGCACTCTTATAACTGACATTTTACAGGAGTGAATTACAAGAGACTGATAACAGTGAGCAGAGCATGGAGATAAAATGTACCATCCACAACGTATAAAGCCATTAAACATTAACGGAAAAAGATTATTCTGATGCAATCTTTTATTTGACATTTTATGGATCGAAGAGGATTGATTTAGTGTCTGCAATCTCAATTTGCAACAAAAAAAAAAAAGTCTGCAAAGGAAATGTTGACATGCTGGAAACAGTTGGCCATTAGTAAATCCAATTTGACGAGACTGTGGTCAAGTTGACATGGTGAAATAATCATTTCGTAGTGGAAAATGGCACAGAAGCTAACCATTTCTCTTCACTTCAAGTTTCTGTGGAAACATCAGCAGTTCTGCTACTGTGGCACCAGAACTAAAAACCTTAATATGGTCACTTAGCAAATGAAAAGCTCTGCGACGATAAAAAAAAAAAGAATCTTACATCACTGTTGAAACACAAAGGGCAACATGCAACCTTTCTATAAAGCAATGATACAACAGCAGTGATAGTGATGTGTGTGACCCATGACCCCTCTGTGCAGAACTGCCTGGTGCGCTGGGAGGGCCGCGTGTGCTCTGCCGTGGTGGGAGATTTTGGCCTGGCGGAGAAAATCCCAGATTACAGGTCAGTCCGTTGATCAACACTTCCATCAACACTCTGCGTTTCAGATAAGTCACGCTCCATAAATCACATTGTTTCCACTTCTCTCTTTGTCTTATTTATCCCTCGTGCCATATCTGTCTGAGCAAAGCGTTCACGAATGTCTCCCGCAGCTTCTCTTTTCTGAGATGAGACACAATCACACACACAGAGATGCATTACTCACACCAAGGCACAGTCATAGTATGCATGTACTGTACTATAGGCACAGACTGCCGCCCCAACGAATGTTATGGTTAACCCCCCACACACACACACACACACACACGCGCGCTGTTTGGGAAGCGTTTTCTTCATATTGTGAAGGGTCATTCCAAGGCAGCCATGACTCACTGCAGATTGCTGCCCTGTTGCCGTCGTCTCGTTGTGTTTCCTCTTCTGTGATCGCAGCTGTGTTTTTAACACGGCGTGACATTTATGTCGCATATTTTACTCACCGCCATCAATTCACCGCTGGCTCGCGCTGGCTAAATAAATGACCGGCGAAGTTATAGCCATCTAGTTTTCTTTTCTTCAGCTGGTCCTCCAGTGACGTATCTCCCATAAAAGTGGATGATCTAATTCATTACTTAACTAAAAAAGGGGAATAACACAATTAGGGATTGTACTTCGAGGCGGAGAAGGGAAAATCCCTAAATTAGGAAATGTTTCCTGTAAAATATGAAATAATAGAACTTTATTGTGAGTGTATAGTGTTGAGTAAATGAAAGTCTCCAACATTTCAAATAGGGAAAAGATAAAAGTCTCAAATTGTAAAATATAAAGTTAACATACAGGAACCATAATTCCTGGCAGCATGAAAAACCTTGTATATAGAAATGAGGCTGTTATTACTCTTCTACTCAATCTTTTGTCAAGAGAATAAGCATATTTCACAAAATGCCTATTCCTTGTTTAAGTCTTCCTAAATAGAAATATTCCAGTTAAGTACCACTAGGTCAATTCAGTCAACTTTCTCTTGATTTACAACTTCACTTCTCAACGTCCATAAAAGTCCATGACTCCAATTACACTTAGTCTTCTTTATGAATATTGTTTCTCCATAAATGGTCAGTCCGGGAGGGAATTGATAACGATAAAAAGCATTGACAGCAGCCAGTGTGTCCGAGGCACACGCGTGTATAGACACACACTCGCACACAGTTGCGTCCCATTAGCTCCTCATCCTCCCCGCCTTCCTCTGTCTGCAGTCATTTAGTAAACACATGGGTCTCGAGGCGAGACAGCTGCCACTGTAACCCGGCCTGCCCTTTTCTGTGTGTGTTGTGAGAGTGTGGTGTGCGTTTCCGTTGGCTCTGTTTGTGCCCGGCCACCTTTTTGTGTTTACACAAGTGTGTGTGTGTGTGTGTGTGTGTGTGTGTGTCACTGACGGAGAGGAAAAGCTTGTAACTTCAGTGTAAGTTTGAAGATTTTCCTGCTTTTGACTAAAAGAAAATGCATGTCCATCCAGCTAAAAGTGTGTGTGTGTGTCTGTGTGTCTGTGTGTGTGTTTGCTCCGGCCTCTGTTTCAATAGCAGCTGTTGAATCTCTCGTTTTCAAGGGTATGTTTGTTTTATATTTTAGTCAAACACCGTTGTATCCTGTAGCGGCGCGCTAACAGAGAATGGCCAATGTTGACAACCATTCTCGAATATGTGTGTGTGTGTTGGAGTTCTACACTGTGCTTGTGGCATGAAGGAAAGTAGGGAGGAGGGGAGGCAAGGATGGATGGAGGGAAGGAGAGGAGATGACAGAGGTTTAGGAAAAGCACTCCAAATAAGGTCAAACTATTCCAGTCCTCCTCCTTTTGCTCTTACTGGATCTCTGCTGCCCTTCATATAACAAGTCACTCAGTCCTTTATTGTGCCATCATTCCTCTGCTGTCCTTACTGAGCTTTTTCTCTTCTTTTATTATTTTTCTGTTGAGCTGTTTTCCCTCCGTTGCCTTCTGCGCTCTCTCTGGTTTCTCGTTTCTGTCGGTCCACTTCTCCAAATGGTGTTTACGTTGGGAGCCTCGACCGTCTCCGCTCCTCATCTCTCCCTCTGCCATCACTTCCCTCGCTGTGTTTTTTTTTGCAGTATCATAGCCCACAGTAGCAGATGGAAATAGCACAGAAAGGAAGTATCTGCCAGCAGGGTGTGTGTGTGTATGAGTGAGTGAGCACGTTGCCCTTGCACATTTTTGTTTTCCTTCCTTTTTATTCAGCTAAAATTGCACAACGATATCTCCGTAACTGAAAAACACTGCGGTTTCTTAGATACAGAGGAAGTACACACAGAACTGGGTTAACCTCATAAAACCTGTGTGTGTGTGTGTGTGTGTGTGTGTGTGTGTGTGACAAATTACAGATCTCCTGAGTGAAAATGTTTTTTTTTTTATAATTTCTCTTGCATCACTGCCAGGACTTTGCTCTGAAGTTTGAAATGAACAAACGCACGTCTTCATGTTTGATGTAGTTGTTGACCCAAAGTCTTCTTCATTAGAGCAGCAACTCTTGGATATTTTCAAAAATGAAAACCTTCTGAATGGCAGGTGCCACTCACTGTTTTTCTAATGGCCCCTTTCTCTGCTTAGAGCCTCGCAGGAAGTGTTGGTTTAACGTGATGCCTCCCTCTGTTTCTCTCCTCGTCCCTCTTTCTGCAGTGAGGAAGAGGACCAGGAGCCTCTGGCTGTCGTCGGCTCCCCCTACTGGATGGCCCCAGAGGTGCTCAGAGGAGAGGTGTATAATGAAAAGGTACTGACAGGTGGCTGTCTTCAATACCTTTCAGCTGCTGATTGTTGCGAGAGTTCAAGGTCCACAGTGGGTGTGATGACAGCCAGGCAGCGAAGTCAAGCAATACATATTTGATAAATCGGTTATAATGGAGGAAAACAGGAAATTAGTCATGTAAGACTTCTTGGCCTGTGTTTTTTTGTATGGATAGTGTACATCCTGATTGCCTGTTAGGGTTGCATTTAAGGGATGATGACGATATTTTCTGGGTCATGCAGCCTGCCTGGACTACAAATTAGCATAAACCTCATCCAGATTGTAATGCATGTTTTTAGATTATATTGTAAAAAAGAATACAAATCTACATAATTTAGGTAATTAGATTTTCAGACCTTTATGTCTACAATCGCATAAATTACTAAGCACATGCAATTGTGACACACAAGAGAAATGCATTTAGATTTTTGATGTGCAAGTGTTTTGTCAAGTCATCTAATTAAAAATTAAGTTTTATGAAATGAAAGTTTGTAAAACCAGAATATAACCGCGTATGGTCGTTGTCTCTCTTTGACCGACTCGTCGTCCTCTCTGCAGGTGGACGTGTTTGCTTACGGGATCATCCTGTGTGAGATTATTGGGAGGATACAGGCCGACCCCGACATCCTGCCACGCACTGAGGTACCGATGACAATGTTGTCATCATTAATGATTGCACCGTTTGCTTTTCATCACGTACTCATCATCTCATGCACGTCTCATGTCATAGAGTCCCTTATTATAGCATTGTGTGAAGACTATTATTAATAATCTGTCTTCTGGGACAGTCCCTGTATTCATCTACTGCCTGATGTCTGTCAGTGTTATAAAGCACATTTCTGACTGTTGTGCAATGTCAGAATTACTTAAGAGTTAGCAACAGTTTCACCATGTTAAAGATGATTTGTAAAATGGTGCATATCTCATTCTGGAATCTCTGACAAACAAGAAGTCTCATCTCGGAAGAAGCTTGCATGTTACCAAAAGTTCAAAATAATTGACAAAATACTTTTAGTGCCGTATGATTTGTGCCTTAAACACAGTGTACATGCTGTGTGATGTTAAATCATTACAGACAGTAAAACGACTTGATGTTCAATGATGTACCGCAATGCAATGACAAAAAAGGGGAGCTGCAAAAAATGTAAAACAAATTGCGTAGGGAAGTGAAACGGCTTCAGAAACTAAACAAAAAAGGATTTAATTAAGCAAAGTAAACATTTTTCTTTGTGCAAAAGCACTCCAAGTTTGACATCTGTCGCTACACATATTGCACCGTTTCTTGTTGGCATAAGCAGTGCAATAAATGACATACTGTGTACATTTAGTATGTATTGTGGATGTACGACTCCTCTGTTTTAAAGCCTTTTGAAGTTATCACAAGAGCATTTCTCCCCCTTGTGGCTATTTAAGAGTACAGCAGTTGAAGCCACTCCACAGCAG
>CALSBV010010748.1:2792977-2818441 GCA_943590825.1 Bovichtus diacanthus
CACACACACACACACACACACACACACACCCTGCCTTCTCTGATATTCTACTGTTCTCTTTGCCGCCGGGTCACTTGTGTCATTAGCCTATTTCTGTTTCTGTGTATGTTTCATGATGGTGAGAGTCTGAGGAAGTTGTCAGGTTGTGCCTCACCTAGGCTCAATTGTAGGTGCAATACAATTCAACAGCACCACTAATTACATCCTTTTTAAATGACCATACTGTCTGAACAAAAGCTGAACATTATAACCTTCATAAAGGTAGAATTTCTTTGCAGGATTGTTGTATAACACTGCATTGGTTTTAGCGAGGTGTACCAGTTATTTACAGCGTTGCTTGGGAGAAGAAACTTTAGCGTTGCCTATTTCAGACCAGATGCCAAATGTTCAACCTGAATTTGTTTCTCCCTCCTGCCAGATGAAGTCAAAGCTCCGTCCATCCTTCTCCCAAATCGTGGTGGAGCTGGAGAGGAGACAGGCTGAGAAGAAACAGAAGGACGAACCAACAGTCAAAGGTGAGTAATCAAACGCTCTGTACTGTGGGCACCAAATGATAAACATTGTTTTTTCCTGCAGATTAATAAGTACTATTCCATTTTTTTCTTTAAAGCAGTTTCCCCAGCAATTGGCCCTCTACGAAGGCGATCGCTCTGCCTCCCGTCAGATCCTCGTCTCTCCCGAAGCAAATCTGACATGCTCCACCCCCCGGACACGCCGCCCTCTGTTGCCATGTCAATCCCTGCTCGGGTCAACCCCTTCTCTCAGAGGGAGGACCTCAAGGGCGGCAAGATCAAGCTGTTCGACACCCCCAGCAAGTCCGTCATCTCCCTCACCTTCACCCTGCCCCCTCCGCCGGACTGCGACGACCCCTCTGAGTCCGAGACAGACAGCGGCGCGCTTCCAAGGAGGCACAGGCGCTGCCACTCGCTACCGTGTACGCCTCCGCCACACCTCGTATCGGCGCCGAACACCGTCCTGACCGAGGAGGAGTCCACCTCTGAGGTAGACACTGTAAACGGTGAGACAAACGTAGTGAGTGAAGAAGTGAGACTGATGGAAGAAGAGAAGGAGATCAGGGAGGGGAGTGGGAATGATTCAGGTCTGCCTATGTCCCTAGAACCCCTGTCGCTGGACCAGGAGGAGGAGGAGGAGGAAGAGGAGGAGGGGGAGGCCGAGCCCATGGACTGCGCCAGCTCCCCAGACACGCACGACAGCACCTCATCTCCTTACTCCAAACTCTCCCCTCCTCCGTCCCACTCCTCAACTCCCATCCAACCCTCCACCCCTCCCTACTCAAACGGCTGGGGGTCGGCCATCTCCAACGGGCCCCCGTGCCTGCCTCCCCTCTCTCATTTGGACAACAACAACGTGGTCGTGAGTCGACCCTTGAGCAACAACAACGGCTACCACTCTCCTCCCAGCGACCCCGGCGGTTCGTCCCCGTACGGCTCCGGCAGCGGACACTCCCTGGACCAGGAGGAGGTGATCTCCTGTCCTGGCTGCTGCCTCGCTGGCCTTCGCTTCCCCTCCATGTGTCTCAGAGCTCCACCGCGCAGAAACCCTTACAAGAACTTGAACGTGGACCATGCAGCCTCACGTGGGCTGCTTTGTCCGGGACCCAAGGGCCTGCCCCCCTCTCCTACCCCCACAACCACCACCACGAGCCTGGAGCCAGGACTCGCCTTGCCGGGGGCGCAGACATAGACTAAACTTCTCAAAACCAAGTGTGGAAACTCTGCACCAAAAGCTCTCCCCTGGAAATTAAGTGGGTCTTCTTAAAATTTGCACAGATTTTAACACAGCAATACCCTGCTTATTTTCTAGACACTTTTTGGCGCAGATCGGTTTATTAAAACGCACTCCAGGCTGACTTTGTCCATGAAAGCTGTGGGACACAGTGTCTTTGCTGGCGAATTGTTGCACGTCGCCCTCTGCTGGGCTGAGGGCGACGTGCAGATCTGACTGATGAACGGCAGCGTCCAGAACTGTTCAGCATGTAAACGGTTTGGTTGGATCCTGTATATCCGCAGCTGTAAAGACTATTATGACTGATGATGCTGAAATGAGGAATGTTAAGCTTAGTATTATTACTGCTGCAATGACTTTTGATGTTTGGTGCTGTTTCTGAATGAACAGGCAGTTTTTGCTTTAATGTCTTTAATTATCAAAAGGGTGTATGGATATGTGTGGATTCAGCGTGTGCGTGTGCGTGTGCGTGTGCGTGTGTGTGTGTGTGTGTGTGTGCATCTGTGAGAGAGAGAGAGGGGGGGGGGGGGGAGGTAAGAGATTGTGTGCTGTACACCGTTCTTTTGACCTTTTTTTTTTTGTTTTTGTTGCTGTATGATCTCTATTGTCCCTTCTGGTCGCCTGGTTAAGCACTTCAACTGTATTACTGTTGTGAATAAGGAAACTATTGATATTATTGTTATTATTACTTTTGGAAATGAATGGTCAAAGACCTGCTCATGAGATGTAAAGATTCTTATTATTTAAAGATGGAATTGAATAAAAAGATAGAATGCAGTTCTATGGATTACCATGACATTTTGTTCAGACTTTCTTGGTGCGTCATGATGATGGATCCTGTGACTTCTCCTCACCATGAGGTTCACATTCACGGCTTTGTAGTCGGAACTATTTAGATGGATCGTAATTTCCTTCAACATTCACGTTCCCCTCAGGATGAATTGTAATAACTTTAACTTCTAATCTATCCCCATTATAACGTCACGTTATATAACCTGCAAAACTAATTACATTCCCAATTAATCGTGTTCAATTAGCAAATATTAGCAATGATGGTGAACAGCACCTGCAACTTTAACGTGTTCGCATTGTCACTGTGAGCTAGCATGTTGTCAGCATTTAGCTCGTTGGCATATACAACAAAACACATGCTGAACATTATATTCACTCAGAATCAGCATTTTAGCATCGTCCTTGTGGGCATGTTGACGTTAAGCATTTAGCTCGTTGGCATATACAACAAAGACCATTTGCCATGATATGTATTGTACCTTTTAGGGGGAAAAACATACAAAACTCCACTTTATAATTTTTATGCATTTGGCTGGTGTTTTTAGTTCTTTTGTAATGCTTCTTTTTAAATTTATTTCATCTATACATTTGACAAAATGAGTAGAAGCAATAGTATAGTTTGGGTGAAAAGGTTTAAAATGACAAACACTCTTAAAATGATTTATTTATTTCTCCATGTCTGATTTATAACAATCAAGGTTGATATTGTCGTGGAATTTAGCCGATACAAACTAAGAAATAAAGTTGGTGAGCCCTATACAATGAAATGAAGATACTTGAAATGTTTAGTTGTCTTTGAATTCTTTATTCTTGCAAGAATGTACAGACAAAAGAGTGTTAGACAGTCTACAATATTCAAAAGTGTCATATCTTCTGGTGAGAAGTAAAAACGGGAACGGTAAAACGTCAATCTTTTCTTTGCTCATGAAACACGTTTGTCCCCTGCTTCCAATTGTCTCAGACTGCCAAATGTCTCATCCTCCTAAATAGATTACAGCTTTTCATCTCCCTTACAAAATCACCGGCTTTCAATTGAATCCTTATCCCTCCACCCCTTCCACCTTCCTGCTAAATCCAGTCTATCACTCTCCCCTGCAGCTTATTGCATCTCCTCCTCAGCGTGTCTTGACAGGTAGTCTTGCTTTTAAAGGGAGCCAGTCACCTACAGTCCAGGCTGTCGCTAAGACCATCAGTCTTGAGAGGTCACCATCTGCCATGGAGACAACCACGGTGGGTCTGTGTGTCGTGGTCGCCCTGCTGATTACTGGTGAGTACTGAAGTTAAAATCACAGTTAAAGTGGTTTTAGTTGAACTTCTCTGTAGCGGTTTCCCTGTGTCTCAATAAGCCATCCTCTCCTCTGTGGCAGCTCAGGCTAGCAAGTTAACAAAGTTGTGACATTCAGACTTAACAGGTCAATGACCATCTGAGTGTGTGTGCTATTTTGGTGTACATGTTTCGTGCAAACTTCCCAGGGTCGACTGGGACAGTCTGCTACACTGCTGTGGAATCACTGGACTTAAGATGCCTCCTGCAGTGGGATTGTCCCCATGCCAGTCCTAATACCACCTACACCGTGCAGACAAAGACTCAGGGGTAAATCCTCCTGTGCGTGCGTGTGTGTGCGTGCGTGTGTGTACAAAGTCTAATAACGGAATGTATCTGCAGACAAAAGACACTTTAGCCAACACTCAATTCTATTCCCCTATATGCTTTTGTATTTGTTTTTTGCAACTGACTTTTTTTCAATACAGATGGGATAAATTCAGCTATACTTTTATAAGTATTTATATTTTACTCTTCAAGCAACGAGCGCAATGTGTTTCCATACATTTCCATTACAGACACAAGGTGCATAAATAAGCAAAAATAAATCAACATCATTAAAAATCACAGTTTTTTTGTTTGCAATTTGTTTTTGCACATAAAAGTCAAGAAGCCACAGGCTTCTTCAAAATCCATATAAATACTTTGAAAGAGTAACGAAAAATGAACGGAAGCATTTCAGCACCAATTAGCTGACAGTAATCGTGTAAAAAAAAGACCAAATGAGACATTATGAATTAAATGTGACGAGTTTCTTTTGAAAATGTTTAAGATGTTCGTATTAAAAGACTGAATTTGATAATTACATTTTCAAGAAGTCACTAAAAGATGATGGGAACTATAAAATACAGAAAGGCAACACATAACAAAAGAGATGAGGAGATTCTAAGATAGAAATAAGAATTTGACTGGTGGGTGGTGTTGATTTTATATTATGAGCCAGGCTTGAAACACAGAAGCTAAATTAAAAAAAAGAAATTCATGGCATCATTTGCATAATCTCAGTAACATTATTGTGATCGTTGCATTGTTATCAGATTATACATCATATCAGTTGGACCAAAATCTTAAAATTTTGATGAGGAAAATCAAGATGTGGATTTTTAAATGGAAACAACAAAGAATAGTTTATATAATTTCAAACCTGGTGTAAATACTGTATGTGAATATCATTAACACTCTGTTAAAGGTTTAAAAGGCAGTATAATTACAGCTATAACATTCATGTGTGAATCTTGGAGGAAGTCTTATATTCATAACCCTTTTATTGTTCTCTGCCGATGGCTTTAAATTGCTCCGACTTATAAAACGTGTGCCTGTGAAAGCCTGTGATTTGAGAGAGCTTATTTCTGTTTTTGCTCATGCACATAGCCTACTTGTTCCTAATGTGACTTAATCTCTGTGCAGGGACCCCTGGCAGGACGTACCGTGGTGCGTTTGGATCTCGTCCTGCAGCTGTGACGTGTCGCATGCGTTCTCAAACTTTGAACTGTACAACATGATTCGTCTGGGTGTCCATCCCAGCCCAAGCTCCACTGTCTGGATGAAGCCACGCAAGTTCGACTACAGTGACTTCAGTCAGTGACAGTCTGCAGTCCCTGTAACACAACTGTTTATTGTTGGCATCATTGGCAAAAAAAAAAATAATTCAATAATATCCTTTCAGCATATTTTAATTCAAGTGTGTCTGAGAGAAAAGTAAACTTCTGCAGATCCTCTGGGCTGTTTCCACGCTTCTAAATCTAGCCTGTGACGGAGACTTTGGCCAATCACAGGTCAGTTCAGAGAGAGGCCGTTCCTATTGGCTGTTCTACACACGTCTCACCACGTGGTCTCTCCACACGGCGGAAGTTCCTTCAAGTTGCTGAACTTGAGAAGCTGCTCTTCCAACACTGGCAACATCCAGCAACTCTGCAGAGCAACCAACAAAGACAGACTTCTCTGAATGAGCTTGACACATATTGCTGAAGTGTTTCAGATATGGAGAGAAAATGTTGCTAAAAGTCTAGCTCCATGCTAGCCTCGCGCTAGCCTCGTGCTAGCTCCGTGCTAGCCCCACGCTAGCCTCGTGCCAAATTCTGGCTTTTTTTTAATTTGATATGCCTTTTCCAAAAAACTGCCTACGCTGGGTTACCAATGTGAGAATAATCAATATATTAGCTGTTACAATGAGCCTTATTGTGTCCTTATAAAGAAGTATTACCGTATTTTCCGCACTATAGGGCGCACTTAAAAGCCTTTAATTTTCTCAAAAAACGACAGTGCGCCTTATAATCCGGAGCGCCTTATATATGGATTAATTCTGGTTGTGTTTACTGACCTCGAAGCGATTTTGTGTGGTACACGGCGCTCACGCGCTCTGTCAAAATGTTTTAGTACGACTTTGGTAAACTACAAAGCTGCACCGCTTGCAGCATTACGGCTACCGTGGTCAGGAGCGTCGCGGAGTGATACATACTGTGCTTCACCATAATATTACAGCGTGTGTGTGTATAAGGACCCCAAAATGGCGCCTGTCAAGAGACACGCTTACGACGCGGACTTCAAACTCAAGGCTATCAGTCACGCACGCACAACACTGACTCGGATAATGACGAGAGGGATCCGGGAGTGCTGGATGCCGTAATCGCCCAACTGTTAAACTCGGACACGAAGTGATGATGATGATGAAGAATTTGAGGGATTTGTGGACGAGGAATGAACTGAAAAAGTGAGTGTATTGTGTTGTATTTTACGTGTTACAACTGAACAAGGTTGGGAGTTATTGTGAATACGCTCATTAACGTTTGAACAATGTTGAGAGTTTTTGTGAACACTTTTAATAAAGTTTGACTTATCTGACTGGTTTGTTTCGCTTAATGCGCCTTATAGTCCGGTGCGCCTTATATATGAAAAAAGATCGAAAATAGACTATTCATTGACAGTGAGCCTTATAATCCAGTGCGCCCTATAGTGCAAAAAATACGGTAAATGTGATATGAAAAATGTTATTGAATTAAGTGACTACTCATAGTATAGTGGCCAACTATTGTGAAATAAGAAGCAATATTTGTAAACTGAAGCGGAAGAGTACACCTCCTAAAAAGGTGACAGAAGATCTGATTGGAGCAGAGAAGCGCTGAGAGGCGTGGCCTAAGTGCCAACAAGGGGCCAATTGGACCTGGCCCCAGCCAACCAATGGGAGAAGACTATACCTGAAAGGTGTAAAATATGTAGTAAACTAGAGATCTGTGAGACAGAGTCACTACTTAAATGTGTTCTGTGGACAGTGACATGGGTCCTCAGCTGAGGACTAATGTAATGCTACCATATCATCATGGAATAAATACAGTTAATATGAAGAGAAGTTTTCAAATAGATTTCTATGCATCTCCATTTCCAAATATAAGAACACGACACCAATGGAATTAAAATATGCTTAAAGGTTATTATGGAAATTCTTGACATTGATGCCAAACATAAACGGCCTACCCCAGCTTTATTGTTGGGCTTTACAATAATTAACAGCCCCTCTCTCTCCTTTGCACTCCAGCCTTCAGCCCTCCTTCTGTCTCGGCCTCTTTGAACGAGGAACAGCTGGTGGTGAAGGTGCAGTTCCCCTGTGCTGCCAACAGGAGGTGCTCTCTGGGGAGGTGCTGTCCCATCTCAGAACTGATAGACCCCTGGACCACAGTGACTGTGTACAACAAGCTCAATCACTCCGAGTACCAGGTCTGACGTGTGTTTTTTGTTTTGTTTTTTAAAAGCCTGTTGCCATTTAAAATCCACTTGTTGTTTTTATCAGGTTTTGTGTACGATTGTGATGGCATCCTAAATGCTACAGATGAAGTGATGAAATGCAATAAAGGATCCCGTGTGTGAATGAATTCTACCTTTTGAATCTCTGGTTTTATTTTGAAAAGCCAACTGCTTTGTGTTTTTTTTGCAGAGCCGTACGGTTTGGACCCAGCAAGTGGTGTCCCATGTGGAGTTCTCAGGCTTGGCTCCAGGTCAGAACTACTGCGCTGTGGCCAACTTCTCCTTCCCGACCTTCTCCATGGCGGCTTCCCCGAAGTCTGAGCCTCAGTGTGTGGAGACTGTTTCCAAATCAGGTGAGACTGAAGATGAGTCGCATTTTAACTTTTGAAGCTTTGAGGCCTTTAACTCCTGTCATGACTTTTAGCATCAGCTTGTAGTGATGATATTTGAACCCATAGAGACAAAGGAGCACAGAGGACTTGATGGATCATCATGGCTCACTGAGACAGGGATCCTTAGTGTTGACAAAGGACATTTATTGTACGTGAATGAGGCTGTTGTATAGTTTCCTCTAATGCAAAGTATCCTTGTATCGATTGATGAGTAAAGTGTTTAGGACGGAACACATCAAGTGGTTCACAGGATACATTAAGTAGTTGGGACATAATTAACTGGATATGAAAGAGGAAAAACATATTCAGCAGCCTCTTGGAGTATGAAAAACTGACTTATTCAGCCTTTTTATAGTTAAATACTAGTTAGTTTTTGGTTGATAATTCAAATGAAAACAAGTATTTGCTCACCACTGCATTGGGTCATTGTCTAAGTTAGAGGAGAATTTGATGCTAAGAAACTTTCAGAACTTCTTCTCCAACTCCGTTTTTGCTTCGGTGGTTTGTTTTCTTAAAAAATGAGATTCTAAACAAACACAACAAAAAGGAGTCTGTTCAGAGTCCAAAGGGCTAATGTTGGTTTATTCTGCAGCCTCGCTGTTAATTCATCTTGTTCAAATTCTGCAATGTTGGTTGTTTGTTCAACCTGTGTTTTGTTTTCTCCTCAGGGCTGCTGCCTGCGCTGTTTCTGGGCATCGGGCTGACTTCTCTGGTCGTAGTTCCACTTCTCACTGTGTTTGTGAGGAGACCCAGACGAGCTGAACCGACCACTGAGAACCAACCAAAGAGTCCGGTATCATTTCATTTGTCTCAGAATTCATTGATTCAAAAGGACTTTGCTATTTCTCCTTGACAGATTTTTCATCTTTTTTTTTTTTCCCCTTTTAAGGCGTCCGTTCACGATCCGGTCTCTTTGGTCGCCCTTTCCCCGGTCCCTGTCGACCCTTGTGACATCCACCTGGAATTTGTGAGTCTTACATAGACAGACCTCTACACTGCCAGCGCTGGAGAAATGTTTGGCTGAACCCATCATAATTTCACACTAAGGGAAAAAAAAAACCGCTCCGGGTTGTTTGTATTTCTTTAAAACAATCGTCTTGGACGGCGCTAAGACCAGGATGCAGCGACGGCGCCCTGTCGGCTTGCGCCCGCAAAATAGTGTCATCGGATGAGAAGGAGAATTCTGTCTGAAATAGGAGGCCAGTGGCAGGCTTATACACACAGTCTGCATCCCGTCAGTAAGACTAAGAATTCAACTCTCCATCAAATCCTCCTCCAACCAGGACCAGACCTCGACACACACCAGTGATCCTCTCCATCCTGTCCCAGCGCAGGTGCTGCGTGCTGGGACAGCGGGATGGAGCCGGAGCGAGGCCTGGACTCTGGTATAAGCATCCCAGCTGCGTCGGACTCGTCTGAGGAGACATGTGGGACAAATGGAGGCTGAAAGACGAAAAGACTGAGACCTATTTGAGTGTTTATGGGAACTATTTTCATTTTTCACCTATGGTCGTGAGCTTTGGGTGAGAGGAAGAATGAGATCAGGGATACAATTTTTACAAATAATACAATATAATATACAATAATTGTCTTTGCATTGAAAGGAGCCGGATCAGATGGTTCGAGGGTGTAATTCGGATGCCTTTCAGTGGAGGTTTCCTATTTTTTTGGGTTTTGGATGCTAATTAGCTGAACGAAAAAGGCAGTTTGAAGACTTTCCTTTGAGCTTCAGTGTGCACTGTGTCGTGCATTAGAGCAAACTGCTGAAAAGTCTTTGAGCAAGTTACTGGTCGTTCAGCTCTGAAGATGCTGCTCTGTACTTGACCTCTGACATTCATTTATTCTGTACCTTGAATGGATTCCATTACCAGGAAGATGACTGAGGATGAAAGGTCATGACCTAATATTGAATTTATTGCTGAAAGCCACCAGATGACCTCTTAACATGTAATTCTGTTTAGCTGGCGTCTGTCATCAAGTGATAGAAATGTGGCTCCCCATTTGAAACATATAAGCACATTCCTCTCGTACGATATGAGTCAGAGTAAGAGGTCAGAGAATCGACTGGTGAGTGAGAGCCACCAATGAAGCAGAAATGGTTTATCTGACAAGTCCAAAAAGAGCAGTTTTTCTGTGTATGTACCACTGATTCAGTGAAAAATTGCAATCTGGTCGCGGTTCTTCCCCCTCTGCCTTTTGGTGCTGAGGTCCAGTGACACTCAACAGGCCGGTCCAAACCATAAGCTTCATAAACAAGAACGTCTGACCCCCCACACACGGCCCAACGGCTCCTCAAAAGTGATAACAGAGGCTGGTTTTTTCTATCAATCATCGCTCTTTCTGACTCACAGTTGCCCCATCGGAGCTTCGGCTCCTCTTACCCGTGACTGACACCTCATTCTGCCTCCTGCGTGGAAACAAGGAACATCTTGACATCTCGCTTTTCTGCCTTCTGTTTTGCTGGTGTTGCATTCTTTCCGCAACATTGGGGAGCCTTTGGGGGTTTGGCCGTCCAGCATTGTTTGTTTCCCCTTCTACCTTTTCCAGAGTCCACAGAGACCTGTGGGGGTTATCCAAAGCTCAGCCTACAAGCCAGTGTGTATGGCTTTTATTAATAAGCATAGTGCTTATTATTCCTGTGGAGGGATGATTAACGTATGAAGCAGGGAGCTGGCTCGTGTGCGTGAGCATCTGACTACACAACAGTCGAGCTGGAACCTTTTGACCCTTTTTCTGCTATTTGCAGTAACTTTTCTAAAAATATCCGCTGATGTGGATTTAATTTTAGGCTTCTTTTTTGGCTAATTTCTATCGGCTCATGATTTTTGCTCCTCGAGCTGATAAATCATGTACCAAGTGTATCAAGGTTATGTTGAAACTTATTGGACTACTTTAATTAAAAGCAAGGATATTGTTGAGTTTATAGTAGTACTAATCTTTTAAAGTCATTATGTGCAATTTAATTTGTTATCAGCGTCAAGTGTATTTAAAATGTAGGTAATTGAACATTTTGGATAAAGTAATTATCTCTTCTATATTATGACATTTGAAAACACAACAGATTTAAAGTGAAGTGCATTGTTTGGTAGACTTTATGTTATGCAACAAAAAAAAGCGTAGAAATGTTTCACAGTACACTTTTTCTTCTTTGCATCGGTCAGGTTTATTGTGAAACCTCACTCTAATATGACTTTATGATTTATTATATTATGAATACCCTTTTAATGGCATATAACACCTTGACATTTCTTACTGTGGCATACTATGTTAGCACATTTTGATGACTTTTTCATGGCATACGATACTATAACTTTTTTATGTTGATATAAAAGCGCAAACAATGAAAGACTTTAGTTAATTCAAGAAATGTAGCAATGCGAAGTGAAAGGAAGAAATTAAAAGCCTTTTAAAAAACAATGAGAGCTTAATTGGAAGCAGCAAGATTGTCACAAAAGTGTCATTACATGATCATTTCATTATTTAATCCTGGACTTGTGTGGAGGATGTCAAAGATCTCCACTCTTTAACAAAATTATTTTCAGAACCTTGTAGTGTCTGTTTAGTATAGTATTTAATAAAGAAGTTGTAATATAGTATGTTGAAAAATGAGAAAAGTTTAAAAAGAAAAGTCCAATGCCCTCTCAAGCTACATCAGTGGAGCACCCTCCCCTCGTTCAAGCAAGGGAAACTATACACGATTGTTTTCACCTGCTGAACTCTTTCTCCATCTATAAGATGTAGTTGTAACGACTCTTTTCTGGTTCTATTTTCTTCTGTTTTGTCTTGTTTGCATCTTGTGTGTACACATTTGTATACTTGTCTTTTCTTGTGCTTGTACAGACTGTTTCAAAATTGTGAAGCGCTATATAAATTAATTGTATTAATATTATTAATAAATACTATACCTGCCGTACTATACGTGCCTCTTTTCACAATAAATTCCGACATACTATACTATGACTCGTGTCAACAAAAAAAAGAAAAGTCATAGTATGGTGAAACAATTAAAATCTTAGTATAGTTTCGGGAAAAAAAATCATAGTATGTGGGGAGGGGGAAATCACAGTATAGCATGTCAAAAAAAATAGAAAAACGGCACAGTATAGTATGTTGAAAGAAAATTAAGAAACGTCTTGGTATGTCGAAAAAGAACGTCTAGCAAGAAGTCTTAATTTTTTTCCGACAGTATAGTGTCAGCATACTGTACCAAGACGTTTTTCTTCTTTTTTGACATGCTATATACTCTGTTGTTTTTTTCATTTCTTTCGACATACTATATACTATACCAAGACGTTTAATTTTTTCCGACATACCATAACTAACAACTATGTCATGTTTTTTTTGTTTGTTTTTTAAAGTCATAGTTCAGTGTTGAAAAACAGGAAGTCTTCTAAACTTGTTTAGAAGTCTTAGGACTTCTAAAGTTTTGACAAACTATATCAAGCATATCATAGTATAATTGTCAAAAAGTCAGTAAAATGTTGAAACATTTTTTTTAAAGTCATAGTATGTCGAAATAACATCCGTTTAATTGTCGAAATGTTTGTTTCTAAGTAATTGTAAAGAAGTCAGTTTAATGTCAAAAAAAGAAAAGTCATGGTATAGTATGTGGAAAAATATGAACATGAAGAAAGTCGTACTAAGTGAACTTGGTAACATTGTACCACTGTTCAAGAACCTACTAAGTTCTGCAAACTCACAGTACTTTTTAATAAGTGGTTAATTAAAGGCACGTGAAACCAGTTAAAGCTGCATCAAGTTCAAAACATCAGTTATCTGCAGGTGCCTAGTTTTAAAAAGGTTCACTCAGATTCTTTGGCCTGTGTTCTTGATTTGTGTTAACACACCAGAGTAATTAAACACAAAACAAGAACCCACACGTCACAATATAAAGCATCTTCAGAAATGTATAGCTTGTGCTGAAATCGCATGCACTGACTTTTCTTTCTATGTCTGGCAGGAAATGCTTAGTCACTCGCTCTGTGACTCACAACCCTCTGGGGGTTCGACTTGTTTCTACCTCCAGCCTTGACGGTAAGACTATCCACAGATGGTCAGCAATGCTCAATTAAGAAACATGTTGCGCGCCATAAACGCTGCATAGCTGCACGATTTCGGGCTAAAATTATAAAAAATACACAAGTAAAAAAAAAAAAAAAAACACTAACAGAGGCTACGTTCACTTGTATCAACAATCTTTTATTTGGCCATCCATTCATTTAATAATTAATATACATTATATATACACACATAAGGAGACAAAGACAACCATGTTTAACCATCTTGCAGTAAAGGTTGGCAGTGCATTCTTGGCCTTTCTAACAGTGTCAATGGGTTTCTTTCATCCTCTCACACACACATGGCATCAGTCGGGTCAGAGCCATACCATCGTGTGTTCGTGCTGCAAAAGTACGATCCAGTTTACCTCGTCTCAGCAGTCTGTTCTGCTCATCTGCGCCAGTACTGTAGAGGAACAAAGCAGAGAAATTAACTTTTTAACATGCTGCACGTTTATTCCAAATTGTTAACATTGCTGTTGGCCGTTTTTTTACATAGTTAAGGGCACTGGTTTCAGTAAAATCAACTGTTGGAGACTAAAGTGTATTGTGTGTTTGAATACACATACCTGAGCAAACTTGTGTATCTGCTCTACCACAGCAGCAAACAGAGCCCCCACACTCTCATCTATCAGACTCTGCATGTAGTGGACCGCCTCCTCGTCCGACAGGTCCAATCTGAACTTGTCCTGCACCTGGAGGCAAAAACATCAATCTGGTGAGACATCTAAACTCCACTGAAAAAATAATTTGCACCTTATGTTCCTTCCCAGAAACTACAAACGTACCTTCTTCACTGTCTTGTCAGGTTCCAGGGCGATGTCAGGAATATTGGCATCGACCATGAGCGAGAACAGATTCAGGATCAGGTTGGAGTATCTGAAGAAATAGAGGGAAGAAGGTTTAATGTGTGGTAATGTATTGCATCTGAAAAATATGTACAAGTTACACTTAACTTACTTAAGATTTTTGTTCAAGCTCTACTGACATAATACAGAATTGATAGGCTAAACATGACTCCTCTAAAATAACGTGTTTGTTTGGTCTCTTTACCTTCTGAGGTGCAGGAAGGCGGTGTAGCACTGCTTTCTGAACTCCTGGTACTGCTCGCTCTGCATGCCGCCCATCCCCTCCACCATCTCTTTGCTCAGCTTCATTGGCGGAGGCAGCGGTTTGGGGTCTCTGCCCAGGATGTAGCCGAAGTCGATGTGGAAGAGCTTCCCTGGATGAAGAGGAGATAAAATGTTTAAACTTCTCCATAAACTAGGATGTTAATGAACCAGTATGTGAAAGAACACGTTTGCCTCACCGGTCTTTGTTAGTAGCAGATTGTCCAAGTGTCTGTCTCCTACTCCTAAGATGTATGTGATGACACAGTAACCAGCTGGAAGGAGCAGTGAGAGAGACAACATTGATTAAGACTATTCTGAAGGTCACACAAACACATTTTAAGCTGCTGTTAAAACAAAGTGACTCACCGCAGCTCTTCACGTAGGTGTCCATCACCTCCGAGCTGATGCCATAGGGTCCTTTTTCACTCGGCGCATGTTTCCTGAAGAAGCTCTGTTGAAACAAATTGTGTGAATAAAAAGGACAGGATTTGTTGTTTGTCAGCTTATCGTTTCTACAACTCTCCTCACCTGGATGTTGCCTTCAGTAGCCAGGACTTCAGCAACAGGGACAGACTGAACAAACTGCATAAAACCTGGAACAAGGACACAATTATTCTTTGTTGGAAGACACAGCAGTAACATGGACAACAGAGTAGTGAAACACATTTAGCATACTTTTAAACATTTCTTTTTCATTGTTCTTTCAGTAACTAAATGTGCTGCAAATAAAGCATTTATTGTGTTTATATGGGAGCCTATTTTCTAACAGAGTGATGAGTGGTCACCACTTCTTACCGTGCTTGGTGCTGGTGGCCAATACTTTGTAAGGCGTCAACTTCAGGTCCAAATTCTCTTTCCTCAAGAGCTATAAGCCCAAAAACAAAACAAATATTGTGCTTGGTAGTCCAATTTAATTATGCTGAAATCACCAAGAAATACATTCATTTCCCATCCATAAACTTGCTTACATACTGTAGAGTATTCTTACTTTGTCCATGAGCGAGATGATCTGAAGGATGAGCTGATCCTGTCTCAGGTCGTCTCCATGTTTGAAGATAACTGGGTACATGGCTCCATCCTCAGCCTTGAAGATCAGCTTGGCTGGCATCAGAGCGCTCTGATACACACACAGAGGGAAAAGGCTCAAACTATGTGTCGCATAGACACTGGTTTTAGTCGAGACAAAGCAGAAGGGTTTTATGAGGATGAAAGGGACTTTTTCTGTACCTTGAAGAGTGTGGCGGTCTCGGGGACGATGCCTCTGATCCTGATCTGAGGCTCCAGAGGAAGAGGAATGGGCTCGATCTCCGAGAGATTCACTTTCTCGTTGTCAGCCAGCAGAGCCTGCAGCCGCTCCGTCTGCGGACGCACGGGGAGGGACGCTGCTGTTAACACAACTCAGCAGGGATCAGTGTGCTCATGTGCTGTTACAGTTCAAATCAACTGCCAGTCAATGAAAACAGTGTGCAGGTGTGAATGAGAAAGTGCAGGTTCATGTGAGGGCCCAAACAAGGATTCAAGAGGAACAAGACTTTTTGTAAAACGTAATAAATTCTGAATGATTTTGCTAAACTGAACAAAAGAAACTTTCACAATAAAATATACAAACGTGAAAAAATGTAAATAGGTAAACCCAGAGAAACTACTGTATAGGTTGAGCAAGTATTTTGTAATCACCTTCTTTTTGCGATTTCCGCTCTCCCTTTGCACGGCTTTCATCAGCTGCACCAGTCTGTCTACAAACGTCTGCTGGGCGGCCAGCAGCGACCGCATCACCCTCACGCTCTTATCACCCTGGAGGGAAGAGAGAAGGGACAATATATATACATATATATCATACGATGAAAGAAATGGTTACAAAAGTGACAACTTTCTTTTCAGATGCATGTACAGTACAAAGTGCCTGACCTTCAGTAGAGCCTGACTGAACCTCCTCATGACGTTCAGGTACATCTCGTGGGTCTTAGGGTCTCTCTGCTGGGTGTCCTGGTCCTCACACTCCACAATCACATACCTGAAGGAGACACAGGTTTTGCAGACGGAGGAATATAAACACAAGGACATTTTCACTAATGATTAACCAAGCGGATTTGAACATCTACTCACCAATACAAATAGTTGGCAAGTGTGGAGTTCTTGCAGGCTCGGGAGATGAGAAATGTGCACAAGTCCTGCTACAAAAGAGATGCAGACAGTGACGCGTCAATGCCAGGCTGAAACTAATAGATTGTGTTTTTTTAAGCCCTGTGTTTTTTGTGGAACAGAAATACATTTGAAATTGTTGGTACAATACTGCGTTCCTGTTGCTTCAACAACTGTTTTTTGTCCACGTTTTATGTAGAGATGAATACTGATTAAAAACTGCATTCCTCTATGAGAGTTTCTTTCCTGCTTCACTTTTCTTTTCAGCGACATTTTGCCTTTTTTTTTTACCTCTTGATTTTCGCCGTCGGCTCCTTCCTTGCCTTTTTGCGTGGCAGTGGAAGCTCCAGATGTGCCAGACAGGATCTGGGAACTACAAAAAGAGTAAAAATAAACAATGGAAAGTCAGAGAACATGGCAATTAAAAACTTAATTAAAAGCACTTTCAACTATACTGATGAGATGTGTTCAGTATCGACCGTTTTAGACTGTCACTGCTTTGCCTTCAGATTCTGGCCCGAGCTCTGCAGAGTCACGCCAGTAAAATCACAATACCCTAAGAGTTTATTGCGGCTTCTGAAAGAAAAATAATCTAATTCTGCAACGCAGCAAATACTTTCCCAACCAGTGAGAATTTCTGAGTTAAATTTAGATCTAGGCAGTAAAAAATAAAAACAAGAACATTTAAAAAAAAAAAAAAATCACTGGAGGTACAACAAACATTTCGCTCGTCAGAGCAGTTTTTCAACATTTTTATCAAGTGACGACAACAGAACCTCCACATGTGCTTTGCTTCCGGCAAAGCTGCTAGTAGTGCCGACTCATTTATGATCCACAACCAGAGTAGCTGTAATAACATCTCGTCCAAGTACTGACCTGTCCATTGAGGAGTCATCTGAAAGTCCCTGGCCGTCTCTCTTGCTGCCTGGCTCCAGGCCTCCATGAATATCACTGAAGTTCTCGTACTTCAGTGCCTGAACCAGCTGGAGAAGATACATCAGCAGGTCCTAAAGAGAGAGGAGATGGGGATGATCATGCCAAAGAGTTTCTTTCCAAAGTACTTCATATTTTGGATTTAAAGCTCAGGTTTATCATTAAAAAAAAAAAAGGATATTTTGTGTAAATGTGTAATTAATTCATTCACAGTTCATCCCAAAACCAAAATGCACAATTTTTCTTTTTACCTGTAATGCTATTTATCAATCTAGAGCTTTTTGGTGCGAGTTTCAGTGTTGGAGATATCATTTGCAGAGATTTCTGCATTCTCTCAAATGTAATGGAACTAGATGGCACGCGGCTTGGTCCTCGAAACACACATTTTAAAAACAAGTATGTATATATTTTGGGGTGAACTGTCCCTTCACAGCACTGCCTTCATACTTTTGAAAGTATACTTTGAAATACAGCTTTGTCTCAGGAGACTTAAAAAGGTTTATACACACGGACAGAGTCATCATCCACCCACACAAGTACACACGCCTCCCGACCCCCCTCAGTCCTCCTACACCTACCTCATCATCTGCCTGCTGCAGGCGCGCCACAGCGTAGCGTCTGACTGTGGGGTTGGTGAACTGAGAGGACAGCAGCTCCAGGGAGTCCTCCACATCCATCGGCCTCCACTTCCCCAGCAGCTCCAGAGCCTGCTTGGCCTCCTGGGGCAGATCCCAGTTCACACACTTGAGGAACTTTGTCAGGGCCTGCAGCGTGAGGAGGAGGAGGAAGCATTGAACATTTGGGAGATCAAAAGGATTGGTATGGCGGAGCAGAATATAACGAACACACCCACCTTCTCCTGTGTGGTGAGGTAGTATCTGAACTTCCACACCAGGTCCTGCTCTTCAGAGCTCAGCTGCTTGGTTGGAGGGTAGCTCACGATGATCTGTTGGTGCATACAGACACACATTGGTCAAAAGCAGACGTGGTAAAGACATACCAAAAAGTAGAAGAACTTATTATTAGTATCAAGGCACTTTTTCAGCTGTATGTGCCTGTATGTGCTTTCATTGATAACAGCTTTATCTGCAAGTTAAAATGCCTTGATATACTTTGATCCTGAAAACCAAAGATTTCCTCTGAGCGCAACAGAAAAATAATCCTTGTGTATGTTAGAAGTGTGTTCTGGTACTGAGCTAAACTACATTCAAAGAATCTGTCAAATTCACTGTAAAAGTAAAACAAATGCAGAGCCAGAGACGTTAATTCAACCAAATATCACCAATGATACTGCTGGAGTGCTTATTGGATTATTTCATAACTTTGCTGACGATAATGTTTCTTGACTTTTTCAAGAATGTGCACTGCTCGTTACTTACATTAAGCTGGTCCCGTGTGGCGGCGTTGGGCTTCAGGTCGTGATCCGAGGGCCCACTGCGGAGGCTACGAGCCAGTTTGTGATGCTTGCTCTCAACCAGGTTCTCCTAGAGAAATAACACTAATTGGAAAATACTGCATATATAGATATGTAAGTGTGCATGCATGTATATATTATACACACACTATAAATTAAATATAATAAAGTATTCTTTTATTTTTACTTAAATATACATGAAATTCACATAATGCTAAATCAATAATCATGTACCTTTTTTGCATATTACCAACAATATTAAAACCACAATAAATGAATTCTCTCTACAGTGTCAGTGTGCTTTTGTCCTCTCACCATCCCCATCTGTGGGTCAGGGACTTTGACGATGTCACAGCTGGTAAGAACAGGAGACGCGTCGTCTCCATCCTGAGTGTGGACAGAGTGAAATACACCAATCAGTTGGCACCGTTTCCGTTATTTAAGGATATTGTATGTTGAAATGTGCCTAGTTACATGCTTAGAAATACCTTCTCATAATAGACAATGCTGTATTCCTTGTCATTTGTTTTGACACGGGGAAACTCCACCATGAGGTACATGAAGTTAGAGCTGCGTTTCTCACTCTGCAGAAACATACATGGAGAAAACTTTTAAATTCCACAACACAATAAAATAGTGAGCAAAAGTGGACGATTATAAAACGTTTTTTTTTTTTTGTTTTTTTTAAACGGATGACACCTGTAAACAGTTAAACCTGCAATAATATTAAATATGCATTTGGCCACTTGGAAGCAGCGGAAACAAGTTGTGAACACAACATTGACATATTAGCACCCTTTAAGTTGATATGGCAAACTTGTTAGAAAACATATGCTCATGTACACACCCAGAGGATATAGAGCAACATTAGCATTCATTTGGAGTTGTGTTTCTGGTGAACTGTAAAATGTATGTCTAATATTTACTCTCTTTTGCCTATGTTTTTGCTCTCTACCAACTACTGAGGGAAATATGTGGTTGTTTAGCTGCTAAATGCTCCATTATGTTCATCAGTGAGTCCAAAGTGAGTGAAACAAAACAGTAAAGTTGAGGGGCCGGAAATTCGCTATAAAGCTCAGTATACTCACACATGTTACTTTGATAAGCATATTATTAAGGGCTGTCAAGCGATTTCAAAATATATATCTAATTAATGACATGCTTTGTTATAAATTAATCTAAATTAATCGCATATATCAATATTTGCTGTGAGACGCATTTCAAAATATTCAAATGGATTTTGGAAGATGAGTGAATCAACGAGTATAAACTTAAGGTTAACATGTCTTTTATTTCAATACTATTTCTCCAATAGCTTGTATGCCACAATTATCTTAGGCAACACAGACCATCAGTTTGACATAAACTGCAATTTCAAATCGGCCAGACCATCTTTCATTGCACAATAAACAATATATTGTACGACAAACAATAATAAAACCAAGTCTCAGTGGCAACATAGGCCATAACAGTTGCATGTCTCAACAGGTAACTTAACGGACCCATCCGCTCTCACAAGTGTCGTAAATATGTTGAATTTTGGACACAATTGTACTCTTCGACGGCGGCTTAAAAATTGTCATTTGACGCTATATGTAAAGCCTCCGTTGACCCCCCTGTCCTCTACCACCGACATTGGCCTGCAGTCCATTGCAAGCCATTTCGCGATTAACTTGGTTAATGTTTCCCAGGTACACTCACTCATTCTGGGTCTGGCCGCCTGATCGATGGCCTTGACAGACCGCTCGCTCACTTTAGCATTAGCGGCGGTGCTAGCTAGCTCCTCGCTAGCTGCTAAGCGCTTTACGTTGAGATGATATTTCAGGCTCGAAATACTCCGGTGGTACGAACACGCTTTGTAGCAGGAATTACACAGAACGGTGCTGCCATCAGCATCTACCGGGCGTTTTTTTTTTTTTTTAAATGTACATTTACACTGGGCCAAGTAACGTTTTCTCATCCGCGTCCATCGTGTCGACAAAGCGACTGTGGCCGCGGCCCGCGCGCGCAACGGCGGTTGACGTAAAGTGTCAAAGGGCATCTGAGCGCGCGATTAATCTGCGTTCACTTTTTTGTCGCATTATTTTTTTTCTGTGATTAATTAATCGATATCAACGCACTAATTTTTACAGCCCTAATATTATTGTAAAAAAAAAATAAATAAATAAAAAATTATAGCCGCTTGAAATAGCTCAGACAATCATGCATTACCAAAACTGAAAGAGTCACTGCAGTCCTCCCACATCAGCAGAGATCTCTAGCTGTGACTCATCTGTACTTTCCAGGTCATAATGCTAATTACTGACATTACACAGATGCGTTTCATTTTAGAAAAACATATCACAAGACTAAGCGGGTCTGCTGTGCTTTGAGCTAAATGCTTAACATCAGCATGCTAACAGTTTACTATGTTCAGAATTACACACACAAAGTACGGCTGAGGTTGATGGGATTGTCATTAGTTTTGCAGTTATTAAGTATTTGACCTGATGATGGTGCTGCATAAAAAGTTAAGGGTTCACCAAACGTATAAGAATTCTTCCTGAGGGGGACATGAACGTCTGCATCACATTTTATGGCAATCCAACCAATAGACATTTAACTAAAAAAACACAAATTTCAACCTCAAGGTTGCACCAGTGGAAAAGTCAGAGGATCATCAAAGTCATATTATTCATCCTCTGGGAACCATGAATGTCTGTTTAAAACTTCACGGAAATCCATCAAAAATGTTTTGAGATATATCAGCTTTGAGGCAAAATGGCCTTTTCCACTACAGGAACAAGGAAATTGCGTTTTTTTTAATTTATTTTTTTTATAAAACGCAGCCCAGCTAAACCCACTCACCTCGTTGATCATCTCAATTTCTCTGAAGGTCAGACGGTCCAGCCAGTCAACCTTCACCATGTGGCCCTGTCGATGGGCCTTTGTCAGCTGGATGGAGAGAGAAAGCGAGAAAGATGGGAAGAAACAAGGTCAACAAAATACAAAAAAAATAAAATACAGAGGATGAGGTTCTGTTGCAGCAGAACTGGTGCCAGCATAGTGGCTGATGTGCAAATAGCTCGCCCAGTCATGCACAAATCCAGTGCCAGCAGCCAATCCAGCATCTCCGGTCACACACTCACAGAGCCAGTCAGTGTGGGTGTCGGGAATGTAAGCACACATTTGGCCATGAACAGGAAGCCTACAACTCAGCTGGTTAGAATTAGTACTCACTCTTTAAAAACAACATATGAACTGGTAGCAGCCTAGAAAAAAACTTTGGATATATTAGGTCAACTGAACTCAGGAATGAATTAATCTATTTTAAGAATTTAATTATTAAAAACAATCCAAATCAGATAATGTTCAAATGAAATGAACTCCCTGACGCAGTGCCCTAAATATTTCTAAAAGCTGCAACAAGTTGGCAAATATTTTATTGTGTCCACTTTAAAGAAAATCATGCATACGCACTTACACAAAATACATTAACGTATGGCAACAGCAGAAAACTGAAAAACCAAATGTGTGTGCTGCAGCCGTACACCTCGACAGAAGTGTTCACACTAAAATCTGGGTCAAAATGTATTTGTAAATGCACTGAATGGGTTTTTACAACATATTGGTTTCACACAAAGAACAACCCAAGTGTTCAGGGATTTAACAGAAGGAGGAAGTATTTGTACGTTTAAATAATGAGGTGAACTTCCTGACTGAGTCTGAATTGTTTTAATGTGGTAATCTTCATTTAAGCAGTGCGTGATACAAGTCAATTCTTTTTTTGTGTTGCAAATACGTTTAGACCATGGCCTTCTTCACACAGATACAGTACACAAAACACACACACACATTCAGCATTGCCAACACTAACGCCTCCATCTGTACTCACATCACCTAGTACCTGCAGGTCAGGGCCCTGGAATAGATCATTTAGAAACGGCTTCACATTGGTGGGTTTGTATCACACACACACACAATGTTTCTTGTTCATCCTTCATCTCATCTCTTTCTCTTCTTCTCTCTTTCAGCCATGAAGTCACACACACACAATCCTACCCTCATCCCTACGTTCCCCTTTCTCCTCCGTCCTTAAACCTGTTCTCCTGTCCGCACACAGACCGTATTGTACCTTGGCGAGTCTGCCCATCTGGTCCTCTGTCAGACTGCTGCTGGTGCGTCCTGGTGTGGTGGTAGGCTCTCCTCCGTCACCCTCCACCCCCGGCCAAACCTTCAGGTCATGCATCCCTTGCCGGAACATACTAGAAAATGACAGGAGGAGGCGTTTAAGATTACATATCAGCGCTTTTTTGTTATAGTTTTAGTGCACTTTATGAATATAAAATATTTCAACCTGGTATCTGTTACAAAACCACAAGTAATAGTCCGAGGTTAGACTCACCCATATTTGCCAAACAGGGTGACAGTGGTTCCCCCGACGGGGACGGCTCTGCCGGGTCCATAGATGTCCCACACTGTGAGAGCAACCTGGGCACTTTGGGGAAGGTCTGGGTACTTGACTGGCAGCCGCAGCCACTCGTTCCAGCTGTGGAGAGGAGACAGAGAGGGTAAGAAGAAAGACATAAAAAGGTCTGAGGAGCTGAAATGTAACTTCAGGAAAAAGGGATTTGCTAGTTTTGGAGAGAGTTTTGTGTCTTTTCAGCTCTGACAAAGGTCAAATAAAAAAATAAGGCACACTGAGAGGAAGATGGTATTTGGTGGTTAAAAATATTTTTATAAACATCACAGAGACATTTTTAATGTAATTAAATGGGGGGGGGGGGGCTGCTTTTTGACTGAAAAAAGAGAAAACACAAAAAAAGCCGGATTGTGTTCTCACTTCCAACGTGTGCTGAACGCTTTGTACGAGGTGCGAACGGGCAGGGCGAGAGGTTTTCCTTCAGCAAACACCTGACAGGTGACGTAGAGGTCCGAGCAGTTCTCCTGGTAGAGGCCAGAGAACCGGAGCATCGGGTCTTCGAGCAGGGCTTTGTAGCTCTTCTGCTCTCGCTTCCCCTCTAAACTGCCTCTGGAAGAGGAGACAGAAGTGCGGTGAATAAAAGGGAGAAACAAAGAGGTTTGCTGATGTTATCAAAAGTGCTACAACTTGTCCTCTCACTAATAAGTCAACATTTGTAAACTTTTCCTTGGAAGGTTTGTGTATTTTTCTGCCGTTTCTTTAAACCTCACTTTTACAGACGATTTCATTTTTCAAACTATTTTTTTATTTAAAAAAAGGATTAAGACTGTTGCTACAGTGACTCACTATCGCCTCGAGAGGAACAAGCGTTATTAAAAGACAGGACGTGCAGTAGATATCTCTGACACACAACACAGACGTCTTTGACATAATGTCAACACCGTAACCTCTTCACTTTCTGTTTATAATGTTAGTGATAAAAACATTAGTTTGTAACAATTTTTTGTAAAAGACTATTAGTCAATTAATTAGAAGTTTATAAAACTTTCACCAGATTCTGATGGCTAATTTAATGTTTATTTATGGAATGAAAAAAGTTTAGGAGAGGTAATAAACTATAAAGGGATTATAGTAAAACCTCTCCTATAGGATTTACAATTCATCCCAATACTATGTATGTTTACATTCTCACATTTCTTCCATCTGTAGGTCAGACTATAAATACAACTAAACATTATCATTCTCAATGAATGTGTAGATTATTCTTTACATTACTCGATTAGTTTATCTATAAAATGTCCATTTACTACTATAACGTAAATAAGTAACAGCAGATTATTATATTTTGGCTTGATGAATGCTTATTCTATTATCAGAATGGCTGTCTATTAGTTGCATGTCCATGGAGTAACTGATTAATTAACTAATTGTTTAGGTACAAGTTGTTTTAACACACCCCGCTGGGATTTGTAATGATAAATGTGACATTTCCTTTGAAATCGAACTTGATAGATGAACAGTGTTTCATGAAAAACATGTCAAAGACACGCGTCGTCCAACACACACAGACACACACAGACACACACACATAACATGCATCCTGTCACAAGATAGATTAGTTACACCGCTGGACCAAAAGCGACGCAGTAAGTACAAAACTTACATCTTAAGTTGAACGTTGATGTCCAAGTCACAGCTGTAAACATAGTTGAATTTATCAGTGTCCATCTTCCGACGGGAAAACACTTAATTTTAACAAAAAACCTGAAGATTTCAACATGAAATCCTGGGCGGTTATACGAGACTTTGCGAGCGGTTGGGTTTGCGACAAGGCCTCGGCTCAGCACAAAAACATTTCCCGGACCCCGTTTAAACTACTGCTCACACGGATAGCTACCTTATCAGCCTTTACACAAGTCTAAAAGATAACTTTGAGTGCCTGTATTCACGGTAAAGACATTATTTTAACGGCGGTCTCACCGGGCATGATTTGATGTTTTTCATAGCTACATACAACAACACAGCATCAGCCAAAATCTACAGCCAGACTAAAGTAGTCAATCTTCGATGAAGCAGGTCTGATAAAACCGAGCAGGCAATCATTTTATCGTGTGCTGATTTGTTGAGCCTGATTGGACCAAGGAGGAAGTAGAAAAGAGGCGGGGTTTACACTTACGGCATGCTTATTAAAGGGACAGTGCGCCCAATAGTGGTATGTTGACAAATCATTATGTTGGCAATAAGAAATATTATATATTATATACACGTCTTATTTTTTTTCTCTATTTACCTGTACCTATTCTGTTCCCCTTCTGGAAAAAAAAGGCTCATCTTGTCATTACTTATTTCAGTTATTTTCTATACTTATATATATATATATATGTATATATATATATATATATATATATATAT
>CALSBV010010748.1:2818841-2844921 GCA_943590825.1 Bovichtus diacanthus
TATATATATATATATATATATATATATATGTATTTATTTCTGTCCTTGTACTGCTCCAACAACTGAATTTCCCCACTCAGGAAGGATAAAGGTGTATCTTATTTAATTTTATCTTATGATGCAAATATTGTTCTATAATGCAATGTTTTGTACTAATATGAATAATATCTGTGTTTTTGTTTTTTTTGGGTTACTGTATTTTGTGGGCTGTTAACGTAACATATACTATTTGTTGTGCTTGGGAGAGAAGACAAACTGTTTTGTTCATTTGATAAAACAATCCAAAATCAAGGCTCACTTTTTTTTTGAGCTTTCAACAATATCACACAGTCTTCATCAGCAGATTGAGTTTACTCAGTTGTCAAGGAGATTGTATCTATTGCCATGAAAGTGCGATGGATGAAATCATAACAGATCCATCTCCATGACAACAACTGAGCCAACTTCATTTGATTAAAAACTCAAAATCAATTGATTACAAGCTACACCTCCTCCATGTATAATATTGTGTTAAAGTGTTAACTTAGGGTATATTATAGGACCAAATTGGATGGGAATTTCACCATTATTTATTTATTAATATGCTTTTTATACTGCTACTAATAAGAAATCAGACATAAATAGTTGTATAGTATCAGAGATACAATACCCTGTTCTCTACAAAAATGTAAGAAAATACAATATGGACAAACTGATGCACAACGTTCTAAGTAATGTGAACTGTTGTGAAAATTGCCTTTTACTATGTTTATGATGAATTTTTTTCTGAAATTAACAGTGTTATAGAAATATGCAGATTATTATTTCAAAGAAGTTTTTACAGCATGAGTTCACTGGGCTCTTAGGGCGCAGTTTGTCTATATGGAAGATATTTATTGGCTGTCAAGAACTCCCAACAAAAACACTCACGTTATCCTTGCATGATGACAGCCCCGTGAACTTTCAAACAGAAAGTTCACCACAATTAAAACGCACTTGTCCCCAATTAAGTGCATATCCGTGAAGGGCAACAGGCGTGTGACAGGAAAATCCTCATCTTTTGTTTTGATGGGGTCCTCCCTTTTCATCAACGCTGACGACAACCGGTTGTCATGTCAGGGTGTTAACTCATCGTCAGGATGTTGTATGGGACCCTCAGGCTCTGAAGAGGTCAGCACCACCCGAGTTGAACTTATGGAAAAACATCTGCCGTTAAAACATCTTCCTTCGTCTGAAAAAAAAAAAATCAATTGAAGGTTGAAACTGACCTCTGACATGCTCAAACTATCTATGCTACCAGGTGTTATTATTATTATGTATTGTTGCCTGTATATTGTTCATATCAATGGCACCAGTATTTGAACTGCAACAAGTCGCCGTAGAAACAATGTGCAGCTCGAGAGGCAACTGTGAGTCATACAAATCGAATGAATGAAGAAGCAGCGCTGACTGATGAGGGAGGCCTATCAACACTCTCTGACTACTGTAGAGGCACCAGAGAAAAGGCATGTAAAACACCACCTTATGAGGCCCCGGGGCCTCCTGTGAGAGGCTTGAGAGGATTTTTCCTATGATCTCGCACCTTAGACTGCAAACAACTGGAAGAAGATGAGCTAATGTTCTGTTGGCCCAGGCAGCGATACTGTGCTGCATAGGTCAGATCACATTTTATCTTTTAAGATTACACAGCAATGCACACGCCTGCACAACATACAGTGAACTAAAGTCCAACGGATAATATATTTTTGGGGCCGATGTATGATATTGAAATCAAGAATATAAAAGGGCCAAATTATGTACAAAAGCACATGCCCTTTTGTGATGAAACATCCTAGCAGAATTGTATTAAAGGTCTAAAAAATATATATATTTATTCTTTTTAAGTAGAGCTTGAAGATTCATACTTGACCTTGGAAATAGCCGTCTGACAAAAAAACACTTATATCACAAGGTTTATTAAATCTAATATACTCATAACTAGCAAACTGTGATAATATTGACTGAAGAGGTTGAATATATGATATTAAATATAATACATAAAAATTGGTTTAAGCCTCTTTGTTTCTTCTTACCTGATAATGCATGTCCATTATTCCTTTGGGGTTGGACGAGACCCGCATGAGGTCACAGATGTTAACAATGTGACATCATTAATATGAGGTCATTCTTCGGGGTAGACAGGAGTGGAGGTTACAGCAGGCCCCTGCAGCAGAAATGCATATAAATGTACGTGTGCAGACTAGTGTGTATGAACATACAGATGGGTGAGAAATTCAAGGAGAAACAAACATTAAAAAAGAAAATCTGCCATGGGTTTATTTATATAGCATTTCAGCAACAAGTCAATTCAAAGTGCTTTACAGAAAACATCACAAGCATCGAGACAAAAGAAACACACAAAAAATACAATTTAAAACTCTCGTTATAGAGCCGAGAGTATAGCAAATCAAAACACGCTAAAATAGAATAAGACAGGTATAAAATACAAGAATAAAAGTTACAGTGCTGTCAGTGTAAGACATCTTTTTTTTTTTATTTAATAAAAAGCAGCCGCAAACAGAAAAGTCTTGATTTAGAAGAACTGAGAGTTGCAGCGGACCTTCAGTTTTCTGGGAGTTTTTTTTCCAGATATATGGTGCATAAAAACTGAACCTTGCTTCTCCATGTTTAGTTTTTGACTCTGGGGACAGAAAGCAGACCTGCATTAGTTACATCTTCAGTCACTGGACGGCGACCTGCCCGATAAAACCCTACGGAGGTTGAATGGTGATGAATCGCATTTGATAATTCCATCCCATCCCTCTTTCTTTCCTCTCTCTCTCTTTCTCCCTGCCCTCCATCTCACCTCTCTCCTACCCTTCCCTCTCTTAGTCACCACATGGATGTGTCATTGTTTCTATCACTTTAGAAGTTCATGCCCAATGAAGCGCAGCGAGGTGATCTCCGGAGTGCCAAAACAGCGCCAAGATCTTTACCCCCCTGCACACAAACCACCACCTCCTCGTTCCCCAATGGATGGCACCGCTGACACCTTCTTCAGCCAGGCCTGTGGGCCACATGACGGCGCTGACCACACCTCCACGCCAGGCTCGTAAAGCCCCAGGATGTATAAATAAGGGAGCAAAGGGGGGAGAGGAACCAGAAGCTGACCAGACCAGATGAAGATGATGCTTGTCGGGGTTAACTGGGTGCTTGCCGCTGCAGGTTTTCTTCTGTGGACCAGTGTTGGGTCTGCTGCTCCCATGGTGTGCCACTTCAACTCCAGAGGTAAGATCCAATGCTACGTGAAATATACGTCTCCAATCTTTCTCAGTTCAGTTTTTGACTGCCATGTGCTGTTCCAGCACTGTGCGAGTTCGAGGGGAGGCACTACTCGCTGGGTGAAACCTGGATGGACAACGCTTGTATGCAGTGCACCTGTCTGCACCCTGTCGGCGTCGGATGCTGCGAGACGTGAGTACACAAACACCCTGCGTGGTTCTGTGTCCAGAGGCAAAGTAGTCAAAGTTACTACATAGTGGGGGATCTAAATCATGGAGAAATGTGTGATGCAGTACAGTGGTGGACAGTAACTATGTACATTTACTTAAGTACAATTTTGAGTTACTTGTACTTTACTTAGGTATTTCTATTTATTCTACTCCACTTCAATTCAGAGGCAAACATTATACTTTTTACTCCACTACATTTTTTTGACAACTTACTTTAAAGATTCCAATTCAGAATAATAAAACAAAATAGTTTTACTTCAGTACTAGCAGGAACATTTACCTATAAGTACTGAAAGTAAAAGTGGTCATGATGCAGAACTATTATATTACTGTCTTATAACTTCTGATGTAAAGAGCATTTTAATGTTGTAGCTGGTCGAGGCCAAGTAGAACTATTTTATATACTTGGGATGTTTAAGGATACATTAATAATAATATATCATATAATCAGAATTATACAATATATTTTACGAGATGATCATATCAAAATTAGTAGTTTAAACTGTGAAATAAATGTATTGGATGAAAAACGACATTTCTCTCTGAAATGTAGTGGAGTAAAAGTATGACATGTACTAATTTTATTTGATGTAATGTCTTGTCTTTTATCTGGACCGTACGTCTGTCATAACATTTTGATTTATTGATGTAAAATAGTATAGAATGGAGGTAATTAAATAAGGTAAAAATACCTCAAAACTCTACTTAAGATCAGTGCTTGAGTAAATGGAGGAAACTTTCACCGCTTGCATTAAGGGCTCAAGAACATTTTGGATGCTTTTATTCAGGTCCTTTTTTTTGGAAAATGTTGTCAAGACTTCTGAGACTGTTTGGGAAAATCAACCATATTCTGCAACAGTGGCAGGAGTTTAAAGTCTACATTACAAAGAATACAGTGGAGCGAACACGGATACGTTTTTTTGAAGCCATAACTGATTAAATAACTGAAAAAAAAGCCAGAGTCTTCTTTTACCTTGATAACTGTCCAGGGTGCATCGGCCGGTGGATTTCCCTGCTTGGTGTGAGGTGCGTGTGGAGCAAGTGAGCTGCAAAGTGTCCCTGGTCCAGACAGCCGACCCCCGCCTGCCCTGCTCCCCAGGTGACGACATGAAGGACCCCGTCCACGGATCACTTCAGCTGCAGCAGCAGCTCGACTGGTAGAGAACCTCCCAGACCGGCGACTATATGTTCAATCCGTTTGCCTGTAAAGCCAATATTCACTATAGTTAAATACCAGTAACCATTTTATACGCATACCGTACGAATATAAAACTTTTAACAGCATCTGTACTTTTTGGATTGTATCATCAATGAAAGAAATGTGAGTGAAATGTGTCTGTAAAAATATATTTAATAAAAATACCAGCAGAGAAAACTTTAGGAAATTTAGGCATCGATCTTCTTTAGATGAACCTTGATTTTTAGCATGTTTCCGCTTCTTTAATTAATCCAACAATGACTTATTGTAAATATAAGTGAATATAAGCAAATATATATATTCCTGTTGAATTTGACCTGTTCTCTGCTGTAACTCATTTACCCTCCAAATAAAAATCTTGTTCACAAAGAGAAAGGATGTTGATTTGTTGTTAGGTAATGAATGACTCCCTCACATGAAATCTATCAAATTTAAATCACACTTTTAATTCATTTTTCTCTTGTAGTATTTACATCTCAATGCAGCCTTTGCTCAAGCTAACAGAAATACAGTCAAACAGTCAAAACATTTTGAATAAGAAGCAGTTGTTTCATAAAAACGAGAGCAAGTGTGCGAGTGAGTAAAGGATTAGAAAATGAAATAAATACAGAAATACACAGCAGCCGCAGAGATAGCTGCACGTCATAAAGGTCCAAAAAGAAAGATGTACTTAAAGTTAAGAGCCACTGCAAAATGCATATAGAAAAGGCAAAACATAGGTTGCATAATATACATATGGAATCCATCACTGGCTCTGCATATACAATGGAAACAACAAAAAACAATGCTCCTTTGATCCCGAAATGTGCACCTCTGCACCTCACACACACACACACACACACACACACACACACACAAAAAAGAGTCAAATATTAATGCTGTTGGTCCCTGAAAAGTGGGACATGTAGGAGGCCAAGGCCGGGTTGGTGGGCAGGACTTTGATAGGCAGATCCCAGCTGAAGGTATCTACGTCGACATGCTCCGCCCCGGCCCAAACTGTGACCTCCGATTGGTTCTGCAGAACTGTGGGCGGCTCCATAGGCTCCCGGGCAGTGACAAATTCAAAGTGAAGGCGCCACCTCAGCATCACTGTACAGGCAAAGTTCAAATTTTGGTTGTTAAGTTGATGTGTGACTAATAACACTTTGACTTCATCTCACATATTGTGGTGTTAGAAAGCAGCTTGTTACATTTATTAAAAGTCACTAATATGGACATAACCTCTTAAATGTTGTAAATAAAAACACTCAAACCTAATGGAATAGTTCTTTCTGGAGATAAGATGCCGAAGTCCTTGAGAACGACTTTAGCGTTGATGAAAAACACTTTATTTTTTAGGGATTGTTAAATGTTCTCAATCAGAAAGGGCTGACACTGTGCCCTGGTAAAAAGATCTGAAATGTGGTGTCGGAAATATCACCTAAGAATATCTGTCATGTTTCCTACTGGTGACTGACCTATGTCTGTGCTGAAACCCGGCGTGACGTTGAGGGGGATGGGGAGAGAGAAGTGGCTGGAGGCGGTGTGGAGGCAGGACTCCATGTGTCGCCCGTGTCCAGTCACACTGATGACCTGTCCTGGGCGCCGCTGGTACTGCTGCTGGATCTCCTCCTCACTCTGAACACTCACTGAATACTGGAAAACATATACACAGGGTAATATAATTGAAAAATTTACGAATGTGCAAAAAAACATTGAGTGCAACAATGCACCAGAAGCAGAAAGGAAAACACACCTGCAGGCAGGGAATGTCTCCCTCTGAGAAGTTGAATGTGCCGATGATGTCTTCCCCGAGTCTGTAAACAGTCTTGAAGATGCAGAACTTTGCCACTTTCCCACGCATGTTGGTGATATTGAACATGTCTGGATAAACACAAAAGGAGTCAAATGTGAACATCCATATAATAAAAGAAACTGTGGTATAATTCAATAGAATACCAGTATTATTTACTTTGATTTTTTGACTTTTGTCATCCAGCACATGTTCATATAATGAGTGAACAAGTCCAATCTAGCTTGAAATGAGCTACTCTGTTGGTAAACAAAGACACACACACACACACACACACCACACACCACACACCACACACCACACACACTAATGACATGAATATAAGCTAGTGAGGCAATGCCGGTTTATTTATTGCTATAAACTTAATTTCTTCAATTCTAAACAATAATCTGAAAATATTCAAATTTAAAAGACAATAAAATTGCAATTATAATTGAAACGGACAAAAGCAGAATAATGCTTTGTGTTTAAATAACAATTAGAGGGAGATAGTATAAGGCTTTAAAATACAGCGAAGAGCAGCGAGACAATGAGACTCACGAGGGCAGCGTCTTGAGGTCGTGACCATCAGCATGTCCAGTGCTCTCTCTAAAGGCCGAGCGTCCCTGCGGCTCGCTTCCTCTTCCTCCAGGAAAGGGTTGGAGGGGGATACCTCCTCATCCTGGGGAAATGGAGGCTCTGGCATGCCTACAGGAAAATGACAACATTCAAGAGTTCTCAGTGTGATAGAAGTCAAATAACAGGACTATAATTTGTGCAACTCCATTTTGTTATCAAGGCATTAAACTGTCTTTATTTCTACAGACCAAAGATGTACCATGATACATTGCAAAATAACACTGCTGCTTAAGTGTGAAGAAGAAAACTTAATATTTAGAGCATATTTTTTTATCAGCATTTAACTGGTTGTTTCTGTAGTTTTCCTCATTTTGTTCTAACCATAAAGTATGTTAAAGCAGAATCATTTCTCATGTGATTTTAAAGTTTAAATGACACACTGAAATTAAACAGTAGTCCCAATGTATCTCACCATGCAGAACCAGCACTCTGAAGGGAACTCTGAGCAGTTTGATAGGAGAGTTGACTCTCTGGCAGCCGATGGTCAGTTTGTAGACGTACTTCACTGCCTGACCACGGAAACTAGGGGGACCATCGATGGGTACGATCTCACTGTATGAATCTGTGGGAGAGTGAGTATGCATGTCAGACTGTTTGACTCGCACACAGAATAGAACAAATATAAATAAATGTTGCATGACCATTAGGGGAAAAAATAGATATGAAACAATCACAATCTTTATCATATAAAAAGGTAAAAAGCAAGCACTAACGTTTTTATGTCTTCTTTTCAAAGTAGTATTACTTTGTCATATTTTTATGAGTAGATTTAAATTATTTTAAACGTAAGAATTTCTATGGACGTAGACATTTTATTCCATAATGTACATACAGGTTTTGCTCTCCCCGGGGTCCAGGCGCAGGTCACAGAATAATATCTTCGGCGGTGTGTCCAGCACACACTGCCCTCGCTCTCCTGTAAACGAAACAAAAGAGTGTTCGGGGGATTCGAGGCATATCGCACATGAAGCAATAAGGGTATTAAAACAATGCAAATAATATCCACAACCTTTTAAATCTTTGTTTATTTCAAACATAACACATACTTCATGTAAATGTACTTCAAATAATGTTTCTATATGGCAGAAAAATATGTTTTTCATGAATATCTTCCCCCTACTAACCTCTGCTTGGAATAAGGACTGTGTTACTCTCGGCCTGGACATCCTGTTTGTTGCCCTGGGCCGGAAGGGCCACTCTGTTCTCACTTGCATGAAACTGGCAGTGGATCTGTGCACTGGCCCATGCCAGCATCTCACTGGGACAGGCAGAAAACACAATGGTTACACAACGGCATTTACAGATTGATTGGTTAAATAATTGATTTAATTGTTGCGTATCACAACGTCCCAGTCCATACGGGTTGACAAGACATCAACAAAATAATTCCGTAAAAAGTACTTTAAAAATGTTTTTTTTATCTCATTGTGACCAACATACTGAGACAAATTCTCATCAGCATCCACAACAATACCAAGATCATAGAAACAACTTAAATGCTGTTTTTCAAAAACACCTGTATTTGCCCACAGCTGTGAGGTACCAGAGTCAGACCTGTTGTGTTTCTCGATAAGTATAGACCTCTACAAATGCAGAGACAGAAGATGGCATCTTCATGAAAATGTTGAGGTCTATGATCGGTGAGAGGGGAAAAGAGTTAAACCCTACCTGCTGGCAGAGGTGGACAGGTGGGACATTGGGTTGGTGAATGTTATGAGACACTCCATGAGCTCCCCGGCGAGAAACACAGGGCCTCGGGCCATGGAGGCCACCACCTCGATCATCTGTAACGTGAGACACCAACAACACTACGTTACCAAATTAAACATCAGATCACGAATATGGAGAACAAATAATAATATGCATTGGGATCCGAAATGCTGTGTTATTATGGCAAGATAACACTACAGTGTTGTATAAACAAACAGACTGCAGACAGAAGTTAACTTGTTTGGTCCTGCTTGCTTGCTAATGGCTGCTGTTTTAAGCGCAATTTAAACACATACCTTGGCCTCAAACGTTACTGTGGCAAGACAACGACGTTGTCTTATCCCTGGGCGCACCTAAATGTACTTCTCGAATAAAACAATACACAATTTGAATGTGTTTCCAGAAGAACTAGACATTGCGTATCTGGGAAGCTAGCATCGCAGCTACAGTAAACAACACAACTATACGCAGCCGCTCTACGGCCGCTGCTGTACGACCAATCACGAACTAAGGAAAACAAAACTCCTAAATCAGTATCACAAGTATGAAGAAAAACACATTTTCTTTAAGTGGATGTTCTGTTTAACATCATAGTTTTAACTCAATTCTAATCGAACATTTTTTTATACAATAAAACGGCAGTGTAGAATTTCAGTAACGTTTTTTGGTCGACCATTTAGAAGACGTCCCGTGGCACAACTAACGGGAGATGGACTGTTGCTATGGTAACTTGTAGGGAGGATTAAACTAAATATCTATAAATAAACGTTGTTTTTGTGCGCTAAGATCTCATATTCTTCAGAAGTTGTTTTTATAACACCTTGATAAATTGTATATTTATCGAAATGTGCCAATGCTTGTTAATTGGAGGGAAGAATAATAAACGGGAATTAATATAATCCCCCTTTTACTTAGAATGGTACAGGCTCAATAGCGCCTCTGTAGTCGTGTTGTTCTTTATATTCCTGGGGCTGACTTGTCAGGCATAATTTACTTCCAGGTCGTTTATGGATTTTGACTCAATCAAACTCAAGCAGCCATTCTTTGATTTTTCATCTAAGGTAGGGTTTGTAGCTTGGCTGATGTCTAGATCTACTAATGTTGTGAAAGGAGACAGTATGCGTAGGCAGCCTGAGAGAAATTGTAACCTGAGAGATAAACCTGAGGGTATAGCCGCTCCCACCATCAGCGACAAAAGTAAAGGATTTCCATACTGAGCACCGCGCTAGCAGCAGAAGCTACAGTCCTGCAGGCAGAGTCAGCAGCAGCAGTGGGTTGAAGCCCTTCTGGTATTTATAAAATAACCAACTCTTCTATCCTGCTGTTAATGCCGAGTTAGCTAATACACTTAGCCACTGTTAAACGGGGTTGTTTAGCTAACGTTACATGATTAATGTGATCTAATGTTGTCAGATGCGCCGGTTACTGAGACGCTCGCTTGATATCGGCCCTTCTGTATATCCCCCAGATAAATGTGATTACTACTTTTAGCCATTTAAAAAAAAAAAAAAAAATTTTTTTTAAATCTTCTTTGATGTCATTGTAGGTTTTCCGGCTGAACGACTGAGACCGGCATCCTCAACACTTGGTGTCGGTGTTGCAGCTGTCGTTAAGAAAACGGAAAACATCCGGACTTCGTGCAAAGGGTGCAAAGGGCTCTCCCATCTCTGAGAACTGGAAAACACCGGGTGATGGCGATGCGAGTGCTGCAACTAGTCCCTGAGAACATGGACATCTTGAGCTGTAGAGGCTAAATTCTCTTGTGGATAATTATTAATCTTGTAACACTACTGGGACCTTCTCCCCGAAGGAGCAATCATTTACCTGCAAGTATTCAGAGCTGGTCAGTGGAGAACCGGTTTACCACACAGGAATGAGTCTTTGATCATCCACTCAAACATTTCACCTGTCACCTCTTCAGTGTTCTAGCTCCATGGTGAAGGCACGATAATCTGACTTTGTTGACAAAAGGTGGTGACAGCTCCCTGCTTGTAGTGTTATCCTGCTCGCATTCATACATACTTTAAGCTCCCCATTGCTGGGTATCCTGCTAAAATGACTACAGAGTGGGGTGAGAAATCCTCGGCGGACCTCATGAGTAGGTATGTCTCCAAGGAAATAGGATATGGAGTGCCCAAGGAGGGATGGCGTATCTGTCTGGCACATGAGTTCAAGGAGAAGAGAAAGCCCTTTCAAGCAAAAGATGTCTCACTGTCCAACGTCTTGGAGAACGTCGGTCTTGGTATCAGGTGAGACATGCACTCCACTTGATGTACAAAACACTACAAATGCACTCTGTTTACCTGCAGTAGAGCGAGCAGAGATGAAATTAGAGCTGCAACAATTAGTCGACTAATTGATTTAGTAGATTGCCAAAATTGCCAAGTATTTTGATAATAGTTAAAGTAAGTTTTAATGCAAAAATGGCAGAAAATGCCGTTTTCAGCCTCTCAAATATGGAGATTTTCTTATTTTTCCTCTGTTTTACAACATTAAAGTGAATATCCTTGGGTTTTGGGCTGACAACATTTAAAGAATGGACTTTTTTCTGATTTTTATAAAAAAAATTTTTTTTCAACCAAACGATTAATCTAAAAAATTATTAATCAATAATGAAATGTCATTATGAGGAGATGTGACTTGAGGAGGGACATTAAAAAAAGTTATTTTCTAAACAGACAAACAAACAAATGTGATGGGAGGGCCTTATTTATCTATGTCAGTTTAAAAATCAACACCAGCCTACGTCTGCAGGGCCGCACCCATATTTCTACAACAGATGAACTTGTCCAACAACAACTAATTGCCAAAAAAAAATCAACATTCATTCAACACTAATCTTTTTATAGTTGTACATTCAGTGCACACCTGAGAGATTGTTTCCTCAGTTGACACAGGCTGGTTTCAGTTTACACCTCCATATGTCATCGCAACCTTTAGTCTATACCAGTTCACCCATGGGAATGTTCCCACGGGGGAGTTCCTGGGGAAGCATTAACTTATAGTGTTATATTTCTCAACCCACAACAGAGAGCAGGTGTGAACTGTAATCCTGCATTGAAATGGCACAATCAAATAAAATAGAACTATTAAGTGTCCGGATTGAGGCAGTTTATAAGATAAAATTCAGCATTCATCACAGTAAAGTGTGTATTAAATCAGTTACTTTTTCCAATGTATTTAAAACTGACTGTAGTTTTCTCAACAATGGCTAAAGGAATAACTTAGTTGCTGTATGTATTTGTTTTTGTCTCTGCGTCCAGATAGGTGGAGCACCTTGAACACCCGATTAACAGGGCGACCTCTATAAATGTTCTGTTAAATCAAAATGATGTGGTTAACTTCCGTTTTCCTAAGAAAATGAACACGCAGTTGACACTTCTTAGGGATATTTGAGCTCTAGTTTCAGGTCAGTTTCCAGTTCAAGGTGCAGGTTATTTACTGACTTCGAAACCTCTCCAACAATAAAGGCAGGAAGATTGAGTTGGTCCATCCTTCCAAGTCTCACAGACATAACATGTCTGCTTGTAAAGTTCCCGGATTGTCGGGCGCACAGCCAGCGACACTTTCTCTCACTTATCATTTCAATTCTGAGAGTGTGTCAGTGTGAGTCTGGTGTGACAGTCATCATCTGTCTGTCATCAGGCCTCTGCTGATTTGGACTTAATGTTGATTATGACCCAAAAAATACGTACTTTGACTGAGTAAGTCTCCATCAATCTCCCACTATTACATTGTCTCCCCATGCAACACCTGTAGTGCAATATAAGCTCGTTTATGCTTGATATGACAACTTTTAATGTCCTTTTTATAGCTGTGAGCAAACTGAAGCGCGTTACTTCTGTCATACATGACATATTGCTCCGCTGAGATGACACTGAGCTAACATTGAGCAACGAACTTTCTTTACTTTTCATAAATCTGTTGCAATGATGCTGTAAAACAAACATTGCACCTGATGCAAAAAAGAAAACCCACAAAGCTTTCCCATTTCTCACCCCAAGATGTGTTTCGGTCGGCTTAGTCGCCGTGGCAACATTGGTCCATTATTGCACTGATTAATGCGACCGGTATGAGGAGGTTCTTTGGAGAGTGTTTACCACTGGGTTACTATTAAACCCAGGTAGAGCCACACCTTCAGCTCTTTATCATATACGTGAGAGGTGTAGCAATGTAGGATTACTATAATACTAAACAATGTGTAGTATTATGCCATAAAGGCAAAAGTGCCTGTATTGCTAGAAAAATGTATAGAAATCCAGAAGAACAAGATCCTGACAATAACACAACCTGTCACGGCTTCACATAACTCGCTTTAACGGATCCTATTCATCCCGAGCGGAGCTGAAACTATTGTTTGTCTGGACTGAGCTTTTCCTGTCACGTTATTGTTTGCAATACAGTCAAGCCCTGCACTGGCATGCGCACCGATTTTTGCAGTTGCATGTGATCTTCCTCACAACAAGCAGAAAGCCCTCTGTGGCTGAAACGTTATTGATTATTGTGGTGTGTAAGCGTCATAATGCTGAGCACAAAGCTTCTCCCAGTTTTGACTTTTGATGCTGCAGAGCTTGTGGAGTTGAGCCATATTCATTTTGGTTTGCTAAACAAAGGTTTCTTAAAGCGTACGTTGTAGAGGTGCAGCTATTAGTCAACTAATCAATTGACAGAAAAATAATTGGCAACTATTTTGATGATCGATTAATTGTTAAAAGTACGTTTTCATGCTAAAATGGCAGAAAATGCTGTTTTCAGCCTCTCAAATATGGAGATTTCCTGCATTTCTGTTTTATATCATATTAAACTGAATATTTTTGGGTTTTGGACTCATGCAAGACATTTAAAGCCATTAACTTTCAGATGGGATGGACATGTTTTACTATTTTATAGACCAAACTATTAATCTCGAAAAATAATAGGCAGATTAATCGAAAATGAAAATAATAATAATATTAATATATTATAATAATAAAAACCACCAGCACGAGCAGATGGCAGAGGTTCAGTTGTAGCATTGAGAGATATATAGTTTAGGCTTGCTTGTTTTGGGGATTTTTGAACTCCTAACAGGCAAGAAATTGCAGCAAGTGCTTAGTCACTGGTGTTGTTCACTGTCAGCTTGTTGCAGGTCCATTATGGTACATTCTCTGCAATGTTACAGTAAACACATTTATCGCGGCGTACATCTGTTTCTCATTTTGCTGCGGCCCTCTGGAGACCTTTCAAGAAACACTCAAAGCCCAGGAGCTAAAAAGCCAAAAAGATTTTGCAGGCTAAATGTAATGAGGGGCATTATTAGCACTGCAGCCTGCTCTGTGCTGAACTCATGGCCTGTCTACTAACATACAGCTCTGACTTCAACCCAGCAGCAGCTCACTTTCCACTTTATTCGGCATGTGAGCAGAAAGTCTACCATGTCTGAGATCAGTGTTCGGAGCATAAAGAGATTTAATGGCTAACTGTGATCTTCTGAGCCTCAGGCCTCGGGCTCTTGGAGCGGTCTGAAACCTTTTGTAACCTAGCCTAATTAATATTTTACACCACAAGCCTGGTCTGACAGCGAAGGTTGCACCTCGACGCACATTCACGCACACGCGTACACAATCTCACACTGCTAGTATCGCTCAGATAAAGTAGAGCTGCCGCTTTGACTTCATTGCCCTCTCCTTACAAGCGCTTCCTTCATGCAGTTGCACAATGCCCTCTTTTCTGCCTCCTGTGTGTTTGTGTGTCCATGTTGGCCAATTCTGGTGCAAGAGGCTTGGAAACTGCTCTAACTGCCTTTTTTTTTTAAACAAGCAAGGAGAAAAAGCATGTTAACCAACTGCACTTATGCTTTTGATGGTGATTTAAAACACGTGAAAATAGAGATCAAGCCTATTCAGAAGACACATGACCGTAGCTATGCTTGCTCAACTGTGTTGTAACTGACTCCACGTCTGAATATGTGCTGATGTTCGCTCTTGTTTTCAGCCGTCTTCAGTTACCTTCACACGTGTGTCCTTCCCCTTTATGATTGTAAGGTAATTGGTGTACTATATGCTCTGTGTGTTCATCCAGATATCTGAAGTGGTGGTACAAGAAGACCCAGGTGGAGAAGAAAGCTCCGTTCATCGATATGATTCGTGCTCAACCGTTGCGTCAAATATATGGTGAGATCAGGATCTTACAACAGAGTGTGTTCAGTTTGTGACGTTTTAAGCCCAATTGCTGAATTTTAAAGCGACAAGTGGTCCAACATTTGATTTCTCAATATGTTGCAGCTCTCTGGACTACCAGTGTAATTCTGATATATAATCCTCTCTAATATTGGACCAAAACCTATTTTGGCCCTTTTTTTGAATTTGACCAGTTAAGGTTTTGAAAGTAATTGAAAAGGGACTGAATTGAAGTTGATGCTTTAATTTGCAGGCGCTCCACTCGGCGGTATTGGAGGAGGTACCATCACGAGAGGCTGGAGGGGGGAATTCTGCAGATGGCAACTGAACCCCGGGATGTACCACTACAAAACTGTCACCGCAAACCAGGTATATAGAATCTTAAATAGACAGAGACTCATGTGAAAGCATACTGCATCATGAGAAATGACTTATCTGGCTTTATACAACCCCTGGCAAAAATGATGGAATCACCAGTCTCGGAGGATGTTCATTCAGTTGTTTAATTTTGTAGAAAAAAAGCAGATCACAGACATGACACAAAACTAAAGTCATTTCAAATGGCAACTTTCTGGCTTTAAGAAACACTAAAAGAAATCAAGAAAAAAAAATGTGGTAGTCAGTAACAGTTACTTTTTTAGACCAAGCAGAGGGAAAAAATTATGGAATCACTCAATTCTGAGGAAAAAAGTATGGAATCACCCTGTAAATTTCCATTCCCAAAACTAAGACCAGATCAGATTAGATCTGCTCGTTAGTCTGCAGTTAAACAGGAGTGATCACACCTTGGAGAGCTGTTGCACCAAGTGGACTGACATGAATCATGGCTCCAACACAAGAGATGATTATCAAACTTCTTAAAGAAGGTAAATCATCACGCAATGTTGCAAAAGATGTTGGTTGTTCACAGTCAGCTGTGTCTAAAATCTGGACCAAGTACAAACAACATGGGAAGGTTGTTAAAGGCAAGCACACTGGTAGACCAAGGAAGACATCAAAGCGTCAAGACAGAAAACTTAAAGCAATATGTCTTGGAAACAGAAAATGCACAGCAAAACAAATGAGGAACAAATGGAAGGAAACTGGAGTCAACGTCTGTGACCGAACTGTAAGAAACCGCCTAAAGGAAATCGGATTTACATACAGGAAAGCTAAACGAAGCCATCATTAACACCTAAACATAAAAAAGCAAGGTTACAATGGGCTAAGGAAAAGCTATCGTGGACTGTGGATGACTGGATGAAAGTCATATTCAGTGATGAATCGCGAATCTGCATTGGGCAAGGTGATGATGCTGGAACTTTTGTTTGGTGCCGTTCCAATGAGATTTATCAAGACGACTGCCTGAAAAAAACATGCAAATTTCCACAGTCATTGATGATATGGGGCTGCATGTCAGGTAAAGGCACTGGGGAGATGGCTGTCATTACATCTTCAATAAATGCACAAGTTTACGTTGACATTTTGGACACTTTTCTTATCCCATCAATTGAAAGGGCGTTTGGGGACGATGAAATCATTTTTCAGGATGATAATGCATCTTGCCATAGAGCAAAAACTGTGAAAACATTCCTTGAAGAAAGACACATAAGGTCAATGTCATGGCCTGCAAATAGTCCGGATCTCAATCCAATTGAAAAAAGTGTTCTTTTGTTGTTGTTTTTTTCATGATTCCATACTTTTTTCCTCAGAATTGAGTGATTCCATAATTTTTTCCCTCTGCTTGGTCTAAAAAAGTAACTGTTACTGACTACCACATTTTTTTTTCTTGATTTCTTTTAGTGTTTCTTAAAGCCAGAAAGTTGCCATTTGAAATGACTTTAGTTTTGTGTCATGTCTGTGATCTGCTTTTTTTCTACAAAATTAAACAACTGAATGAACATCCTCCGAGACTGGTGATTCCATCATTTTTGCCAGGGGTTGTATATATATTTGTCCTTGTACAATAGCTCACTGACTTATTTGAATCTCCGCAAACAAAGTACAACAATTTCTCCGACAGTCGAGGTTTACTAGGGCTGATCCCAATAGTTTGAAGCTACCAAGCTTTATTCATAATGTTGATATTCTAAATCAACATTCAAGTGCTGCATAAGATTATTTCCAACTTCAAACATTTCCAATAACTAAGGCGTTTTTATTTCCTAAATTTACAGCATGTGTTTTAACTAACGATATATATTCTGCTTCATTCCATATTTGTTTAGCCTTCCAAAAGCATATTTTTTCTCTGAGTCAGTGATGAATCACTGAATTGAAATTGAGGATTTTGTTTTGTGGATATTACATTTATGTTTTTATTGTGATCGATTTTTTTCAAGTTAATTATTCGCTTTTAATTCCTATCAAGTACCAGCTGGTTAAAAACTGTTCCCCGTAGACTAAACAAGTCAATTACACACAACTAATAACTGACTAATGGTAATGACTGTATCATTTTCTAAGCTACACATAAACAAAATCATAGTGTTCGCATCCTTTTTTTCTTTTTCTTAGTTCACAGTATGTTTGCGTCGTGGGGGGCAAACAGTTTACCAGCAGGTGCTCTCTGTAGAGCGTCCGCCCACACTACAAGGCTGGAACTGGGGCTACTGCGGCGAGTATGCCTATTATCACGCCTTGTACCCCCGCGCCTGGACGGTCTACCACCTGCCGGGACAGAATGTCACCTTAACCTGCAGACAGATCTCTCCAGTCATCCCACATGACTACCAGGTAACTGAGGCATCTCTGGATTTCATGCAATCCAATAGAGTTGAGATCATTTTGTTGCAACAGGCTTTGAATCATTTTGAAAGTTTGTGGATTGGATGTGTTAAAAAAAAAAAAAAAAAATTGATTCGGTCAGGCTGTAATTAAGACATCTAATTATGACGCACGTCATGTCTTACCCCTAACAAGTCCATTTGAGTTTGCACAAACAATAAATAGACAGCTTGTCAAATTAAATGTGGGAAAAATAATTGATGTTTAACCTACTGCCCATAACGGCAAGTTTTAGCCAAGCAGCCAACTGATGGCTGCTACACTTTGAAATATGAAGTAAAATACACATTTTAGATGGTGTATGTTGACATGCTGGTTCTACAAGTTATTCCACTTTGTCTGTGTCCGTTCCCTCAGGACTCTAGTCTCCCCGTGGCAGTATTTGTGTGGGACATAGAGAACAAGAACGACTACGCTTTGGACGTCTCTATCATGTTCACTATGGTCAACGGGTCGGGACACAAGGACGACAAGAGCGGGGGACACTGGAATGAACCATTCCACCTGGAGAAGGAGGGGGAGGTGGTGTCTGGGGTCCTGCTACATCACCGTCCTGCAGTGAACCCTTACACTCTGTGCATCGCCGCCCGAGAACAGGTTCGATTTACAAGCTTATCATTTTCAGTTGTTTCAAGGTTTTTGTGGTAGGTTGTACTGCAGGCAGCTTCACAAGCAATTCCCTGGGAATAAACAGAATCTGTAACAAAAAGTCTCTGTTATCTGGAAGTGGATTTCTAACAATGAACTGGTTGTGAAATCTGTGGTGTTAGTGAGCATTAGGTTTTAGATTTACCCTGAGCGTGCACATTTTAACAGCCTGACAGGGAGGTCAGTCACCAGACAGCGTTCAGTCCAAAGGGAACCTGCAGCGGCCTGTGGAGTGACCTCATCACTGACGGACGGCTGGACTCTCCTACAGGTCAGTGCTTAAAAACAGACCGTGGAGGAATGAGAAACGGACTCATAACGGAACACATTTTCAAAATTTCTTGTTTCCCCAACATGAAGCAGTAACATGAAAAAGAGGTGGAAAGAAAAAAGTAGAGAAAGAAACACCCACAATAGCAACACATCAGGTCATTAAACATTGTAAACAGATGTGACCAAACTTATCAAATTGGTAAAAACTCTCTTAAAACCGATTTTAATGTTCCACAAATATCAGCTAGCAGATTATTTGTGTTTTTTGCTTATAAAAGAAGAATGTTTTAAGACGCTAAAAAAAGTTTTGACAGTTGACCTAGAGCTAAATCACCAGTGAGGTGTTTAACAACCCGCACTTTACCTGCATTTTGAGTTTGATAGAGATGCGGTATATGACCCATGCTAAGCTCTCTCGGTATCCTCTCCAGGATCCAGCCCGCCGACGCCGAAGGGAGAGAAGGTGGCAGCGGCGCTGGCTGTGGGCTGCTCAGTGCTGGCTCAGAGCCATAACAGCCTGGAGTTCTGCCTGACGTGGGACATGCCCACAATCACCTTCGGCTCGAGGGAGAAGGAACACATCAGGTACGTCAAACGCGAAGGAAACGCACGTACAACGTGTTGGTTTGCAGAAATGTAAACACGCTGGAGTTTGTTACAGCTACAGATATCGTTTCTCTTGTTGGTGAACACGTCTTTTCTGTTCCCAGGAGATACACTCGTTACTTTGGGACCAAAGGGGACGCGGCCCCCTCACTCAGCCACTACGCACTAACACACTACAGACAGTGGGAGAAGAGCATTGAGGAGTGGCAGAGACCCGTACTCCAGGACAGGTAGTCCACAGCTCTGCAGGCTAAATGAGAAATAAACACCAGTTTATCGAAAACAACAATGATCAATACCAATCAATAGTTTTCCATCAATGAACGCTTTCATTGTTATTCCTGTCACCTTGGCCTGTGTTGCAGCTCTCTGCCCGCCTGGTATAAGTCGGCCCTGTTTAACGAGTTGTACTTTGTGGTGGATGGAGGGACGGTGTGGACGGAGCTGCCAGAGGACGCTGATGTCAGTGGTGGCGTGCGTAGCGAGGACGGGGGGCTCCCAGCTCAGCCCGCTGTCGTCAAGGACTACGGCCGTTTCGCCTACCTGGAAGGTAAGTGACAAGGAAACGGGTGTCGGTCTGCAAGACTTAACACAGCAGTTTAGAGCTGAAATAATTAGTCGATTAATTGATAATAATAATAATGAAAATAATCACTAGTACGTACTTTAATATATACATATTTTTATTATGGTCTAGAAATTATTAATGTTGACTGTGTAGACCTTTTATTGCTTGAAGTTCACAATTAATTAATAATGTGACATGTCTGATATTAAAGTGAACAGGAGGTGGTGTCCAACAAAGAAGAGTACACGCTAATGATAAAAGTGTTTCCATTGTTTGTCTGGTTCTTCATGCTACTGCTTGAGTTCAGGGTTTTTTGGTGCTCACATGTAAAACATCAGTTGTACAAAAGAAAATCTAAATTGACACACGTACAGCTATAATACTAACATTTTTTTACATTTTGTGAAATATTATGTTTGCAAAAGAGACATCTGTCTATATTAAATATGTGACACATTACTAAGCTGCTGTTACTCCCCAGGTCAGGAGTACAGAATGTACAACACGTACGATGTGCACTTCTACGCCTCCTTCGCACTTATCATGCTGTGGCCCAAACTTGCATTGAGTATGCAATATGATATTGGTGAGTGCTGTTATATTAGTGGGGTTTTTTTATCAAGTGTCTAAGCATGTGTGTCTGATAGAGAACGATAGCAGGGTTTTACAGCCTTAATCTCCTCCCAGCTGGCAGTGTGGTGCAGCAGGACCCAACAGAGAGGCTCCATCTGATGAGCGGCCGGTATTCTCCTGTCAAGGCCAAAAATGTGGTGCCTCACGACATAGGAGACCCAGGTAGGAGAAAGACGATCTTACCAACTACAGCGCAGAGTGAAGTTGAATAACTCGATTTACTACATTTTTTAGGAAGTCATAGGTTTCAGTTCATTTCTATACTGTGCCAAGAGTTGAAACTTGCTTAAAATGAGGTCAACATGATGACTCTGTCCCTAGATGATGAGCCCTGGCAGAGGGTAAATGCCTACCTCATTCATGACACTGCAGACTGGAAGGACCTGAACCTGAAGTTTGTCCTGCAGGTCTACAGGGACTTTCATCTCACCCAGGACAGTCAGTACCTACGGGACATGTGGCCCGTCTGCCAGGTATAACTGGCCGCTACGGTCCTTACTTTACTGCATTTGAGAGTTGGACCCTATCTGTGGTAGTAACGCACAATATGAATATACTGGATTATATGTTGCTTGCAGAGAATTTTGCTCCACTCTCAGCTGTCTTATTCTGGTTGGTCTGCTAGGCAGTGATGGAGTCAGAGATGAAGTTCGACCTGGATGGAGATGGCCTGATAGAGAATTCTGGATATGCTGATCAGACCTATGACGGTTGGACAGTGACTGGACCAAGGTGAGAGGATGAGAAAAACAAATGGTAGCCCTGAAAGAAACACCATCTGTAGAGAGGAGGTTACAAGTGCAAAGATCTATCCTTAATCTGAGTACACAGGACTTCTTACTCTGGGTTGTTATATCCCAGTGATTTTAGATATTGTGAGATGTCAAAATAATTGTGCTATTAAGTAATTTAGCTTAGTGCTCAGTGATGCTACCTAATCACTATTTGCACAAAGTCAACACCTTCTACCATTTACAACAAAGTCTGAATTTGTGGGCCGGGGGAAGGAAACTGAACTGTAAAAAGCAGAACTTGTGACAAAGAAGGGACAATGTAGTTGTGTATGGCTGCAGTGCTTCTCTAAATGTGACCAAGTTTGAGTTCAGAGGCCATGGAAAATGTGAGGAGTTTGGCTTGTCCACTGACGGTTCCTTTTTACAATTTAATCTAGCAAAGACGGTGGACACAGCGGGCTCGCTGTTCATAAAGTTCAAAGCTGGGAAATCAATTCAGGGTATGTCAGGGGATTCAGACACTGGCACGATCATTTGAAGAATAGCAATGTTCATAAGCAAATGTAGTAAAATCCAATTAGACTCGTAGATTCAAAGCAACGAGGGATCTTATTATATCTTCTAACTGATGTTTAGTTTCTTTTTTTACAGGTTAGATTTGACTCAAATTCTTGTATTTTGTATTTTCAGTGCGTACTGTGGTGGGCTGTGGATAGCGTCCCTGTGTGTGATGTGTAAAATGGCCAGACTGGTAGACAACGAGGAGTCGTACCAACGTTACAGAAACATCTTGGACAGGGGCAGCGCTGCTTTTGACAAACTGCTTTGGAACGGTAAGTTATTTCGACTAAGTGCAGTACTCATGCAGAACGGACCGAATGCTTGGCCTGTGGCAATGCTTTAAACAAGTTCACACTCAGCATTGCACACCCTTGGGTCCTGAGCGATACACCTGCATGTCATAATCACGTCACACAGCAAAGTTGCATCTGAAATCGGTGTTTTATTGCATCTGAAACACCGATGCAATACTATCTGGTTCACGGGAAAAAACACAGTTTGGCTATTCGTAGTCAGAAGCACCAGTGAAATACACGCTAACGTTTTACGGTGACATAAACACACCACTGTCCGGCTATGTAATACACTTAGCAAAGGTATTCATTTCAAAAGAGGCATGGTAGTCGCATGCTTTGACATAAAGGGTTCACTCAGTTGCATTTAATGCAGGTTTAAAAACATGCATGTTGTGTATTTTTGATCAAATCTCTTGAAAAGCTAAATTAATATGGAGAGGCATACTGCTTAGACTGTCACACGTCTATGATTTTAAAACAAAAACGGTAAAAATGCAGCCATTGTTTTCAGTTTAATCAGTGATTTCTGCAGCTTGAGACGTGAGTTGCCTTTTTCTTTATTTTCTATTTTCCTTCCACGATTAGGCAAGTACTACAACTATGACAGCAGTGGGAGAGACCTTTCTAATAGTGTCATGTCGGACCAGTGTGCTGGCCATTGGTTCCTGAGAGCGTCTGGACTGGGAGAGGGAGACTACCAGGCAAGTCGAAAATAATTCATAAGGTTTACGGAACCTGTAACTTAACTTAAAACCCTGCGGCGCACCGTCTCCTGCGCTTGCAGCTCCTACTAATAGTCCCATAGTGCAAAACAAAACTGAAATGTATTGCTTAGTGGAGCGACTCCAGGTGCAGAGAGAGCGCCAATGTGTGTGTTGAACTGATAAGCAGAACTGAAATTCTCTTTTTTTGTGTGCATCTGCCATTTTGGTTCTTACTTGGACCAGAGTTTCAGTTCCAAACCCTTTATATATGTCACTCTTTTAGTTTGTTTTTTTGAGCTGAGATTGGAATATATGTCCAATTTCACACCGAACATCTGTTTCTTTCCCTCTGCCAAGCTGCAAATTAGACATGCACCAATAAAGTGAAGTTTTGAGATAAGGACACTCATCAAAGCTTTGTTGTCTCAGCATCTCTTCCTCTCTCCCTTTTTTTTTTTAGGCTTTTCCAAAAGAAAAAATCCAGAGCGCACTAAAATCTGTCTTTGATTTAAACGTAATGAGCTTCGCTGGAGGGCAGATGGGGGCAGTTAACGGCATGCGTCCCGAGGGAGTGCCCGACCGCTCCAGTGTCCAGTCAGATGAAGTCTGGATTGGAGTAGTGTATGGACTAGCAGCCACGATGATACACGAGGTAAGTGTGTGTGTATTTTAGTATGTGCTTTTACATTTAAGGGGTAAAACAATAAGGTGTATATTGAAATGTTATCGGTGGCATTAACACTTAGTAATTTATCTTTCGGCCCAAAGTTTTAGTTAAAGTTTTCCATGGTTAAAAGGCTGGTTATATTTAAACCTCAAATGTTGTGGTGTTAATGCTTGGGCAAGACTCGGTACAGCCTATTTCCCAAGATATTGAACTATAACTAAGCTTACATTTCCATACATGCCTCATGCCTCTGTGGCCGTCTTTCTTCTCAGGGTATGCGGGAGGAGGGTATGCGCACGGCGGAGGGTTGCTACCGAACCGTGTGGGAGAGGCTGGGCATGGCCTTCCAGACTCCTGAAGCCTACTGTGAGAAGGGAATCTACCGCTCTCTGGCGTATATGAGGCCTTTGAGTGTCTGGGCCATGCAGCTGGCCCTGAACACGTCACAGAAGGATCAGACCACATCGGCGCAAACTGGAGACGGGGATCAGGGACATGATTTGAAAGAAAACCAGAGCTAGGACCCTGGATTACTGGTGTGATTAGAGAGGTACGGCGAGTTCCTCTGAAAATGACCTCCAAACTCTCCTGCAGCCACCACCCTCATCTGCACTCGCCCTGCAGGGCTTTGTCTGATTGGTTACAGACATTGAATTTAATTCTACTGTTTTGTTTTTCTTCAAATGTGTGAGGCTCAAGGTTTAGACCTGCGATGGTTTATGCTTGACAAACTCAGCAGCTACTGTAGATCATGATATTGATGAGCAAGGAGTTTTACATTTTTCAAGATGCAAATGGTTCCTGATTTTTTTGTTTTTGTTTTTCATGCAGTGTAGGGTGGTAGTCATGCAATGTTGAAATCATATGCTAATTAAAAATTGACCTTGTGTTTCAGTAACATATTGTCTACTTGCATGCATTTACCAACACATGCAAGCACTACATTTCACAATTAATCAATAATAATGTTTGAATAATTGGAACATGTTTATATGCTAAATATTTTAGGACTGTTTAGTGTTATTATACCAGCAACATGTAGTCGTTATTGTCATTAACAGTTTAGTACATCAGAGGGTCTGCGAATGAATCAAGCCAGATTTGAAATATTTCTCCACCTATCTGAAGATTTCTTCCACTAGAAGTTGAATGATGTACTCGGTGATGAAATATGGGATGCGCAGTGGTGGAAATACATTTTTTTAAATAATATTTGGTGCCTTGTTGCATGTTGGCCGTATCTACAGTATATTAATGTAGTGGCAACATTTACTATGTTTTATAAAATCCAATACTCATGACAATCATGCTGAATAAATGACTGAAACACAACGGCAGGTTCATTGTGTTGATTTAATGTTTATGAAAAATGTAAATAATTACCGTAGCTGCATGAGGCTATGAATGTCAAACCTACTCAAAGACAGTTTTTTTTTTACTGTCTCCAAGATTCAGACAGGTGACAAACTAAAAAGGAAAAACGAAATAAATTTAAATGTGAAAACTAATAGCATTCTCCACCACCATCATCAAAACACTGGAAGTCGTTCTTTGGTACTTGCTGAAATTTCCCTTTTCCCAATTAATTTTAGGGGGAATGTCCTAATTCCCCTGAATTGGAGGGTTATTCAGATCAGCTGTTGTGCAGGGTGATGTTTTATCTTTTCTAAAAGAGTGTTTTGAGCATTATCCAGCAAACCTAGCTGGAGTAAATATTAAATATAGATTTGTTTGTCAAATAAATATATTTTCTTTGTGTTTGGTTACTGGTTCTCAGGCTCCTTCCTGATGAGCTGAAATCTGGGTAATCAGTACGACCACTATCAAATGAGGAAATAGATTTGGCAAGAGTGGTGTTAATTTGTAACTTTAGTTAGTTACTCATCCGTATTTAATTGCCCTCCACTGAATATGTAACTAATCACTGCAACAATGAAAATGTTTTTTATTTGAACATTTAAACAAAAACAGTCCAGCACGACTGGACTGAAGCAGCTCAGAGTACCATGGGGAGGAATGGCTGAACCGGTTGGCACACTATCTTGGAGTGTGCTGACTTTGGGCATTGGCCCAGCCTCTTCCCAGTGGTCTGCCAGGAGCCCCCGGAGCCCATAGACATCCCCACCTGTCACTGGCTGCAGTCCGTGTACGGCAGGGACATCCTCTCCCGCATGGACCATATGAAGGCCACCATCACCTCCACATTTGGTTCCATAGATAATATGTAAAAAAAAAAAGCGTAATCTTAAATATCACTGTTGTCACATTCAAGGTCACAAAGAAGCTGGCTATGGTAGGGGCACAGCTCTCTGGGTGAGTACATTGGCAATGAGTTGGGCCAGATACTAATCAGTGTCCTGACGGTGCAGGAGGGGCCGGGGACTGGGTGGCATCTGGTGTGTTGGAGTGCTATCGCCAGGCAGCTGTTCCACCCCCAGTGCTGCTGTATGTGGACTGTGGCTGCTGTGTGACTGAGGGGACAAGCAAGCTGCAGAGCAGGTTTGGTGAGTGGCCAGTAAAATGTCACAGGAGTGAAAATGGGCGCTACAGAATTGTGCTTTCTTCTCTTTCTCTTCCCTCAACAGACTATTGTTCCGCACCTTATGATTCTGGTCACACACCTATATGTCAGTTACGCATGTCTCTGTGGCGCAATTGGTTAGCGCGTTCGGCTGTTA
>CALSBV010010748.1:2849921-2913178 GCA_943590825.1 Bovichtus diacanthus
GCCTCAGATCAGATGATACGATTACAAAATCGATCATCGATCTTCGGCCTAAGGTGCTCTGGTACCATGTACACTTATGAGCATCCTTATGTTCGAACATGGTGTTTGTTATGGACAGCCCATGTCCATGTAAGGTGATGGTTCTCGGAGGGGAAAAACCATTAAAACCATTCATTGACAGATATTGCAGATACAAGTAACAAAGCTTGTTGACTGGTGCAACAAAGAACAAATGTAAAGTGTTAACACTGTAGTGAATGTTAACTTTAAAGTGACAGTTATGTTTCTTCTCACTCCCAGAGGGTGGCTGTTTCACATGGAGGAGAACAAATCACCTTCACAGAATAACGAGCATAAAGTCAAAGCAGGAGATGGGTTGCTGCTCTCTGTGACATCTGCAACTTTAATTTGTCAACTGTGGCTCAGAGCTGAGGGAGAGCTGTGTCTGGCTTCAGGGTTTAGATAAGGTCGTCATGACATGCATGTAAAATTAGTTCAGTGCTCATTTCCTGTTGAAGGTTACTGTAGAAAGAACCAGTTCATACAATGCATCTGTTGCCCCCGTGTGAATAAACGGCAACAACTGAATGGATACCAATAATTTATTATTGATAATTAACAACTCATTTATAAATACATCTGTGAGTATCTCTAGTGAGTTTGCGCTGGATGTTTGGGTAATAACTTTACCTTTCGCCTTTGTTTTCTCTTCCAAATAAGTTTGACTAACCTGCAGGTTTAGCCTATTCTTTTGTCTGACTGCTTGTGTATCTTGACCTGTTGGATTCCTTGTTAATGATGTTACTGTATAGCCAGTTCTCAGCAATATTACTGATAGCAAGGATGGCCATGACTACAAAATAAGATCCAATATATAATAAAAGGGAATTATCCTTTAGCAAGCTTTACACAGTGGTCGTGGTCAAAGTAAGTCATTTATTTGACGTGACAACAATCACCTAAAACATTTATTAAAACACCTGTAAACTTGCCAAAGTTTTTGCAAAGCTGGTTCCATCCACTCACGGTGCTGAAGGCGTGGACAATTGGATTCTCATCAGGGGTTTTCTAATCATAGCGACCCATTTAGGCGACCAAAACAGCATTCGTATTTCCTCCTGTTGAAAGTAGATCATTGGCTGATTCCAACCTATTCTCAGTGGATGTGACATTTTTCTGTTTCATGGTGTGACACCCTTCGCTGTAGCAGCAGGAAAAGCTCCTCGCTGTAGCGGCATCTTCATCCTCAGCCTTGCTCCATTAAAAAGAAGGAAGCGCAAACCACAAGTGATTCATGCCGTCACTGCTCTCGCAGATGTGAGGGGTTACAAAATGTTTAAAAGAAACAATTAAAGAGATGTGCCACCCACTAAAAGGAAACACAGGTTTCTAAGAACAAGGTCAAGCAAACTGTCTGTGCTGAGATGAGGTATTCGCTTGGCATAGAGAGTGATAGGAAACGTCTTCAATCTTCGTGCTGCCCCTCTGGTCCAGAATTGAAGACAACACTCAAAAGCCGCCACAACACCGATGCTGTCTATTAACTGTTAGACGCTTGCTTGTTGAGAAAACGTAGACAGTTTTGATCTTAAAATGATCTTTTATGTCCTTTCTTGAAAGTCAATGAATCTTGGCCATTATTGCGAAACACGTGGCGTGTGTGTGAACCTTTATTCCCTCTCCTTGGGCAAACAAAACAGCTGTGTGGAATCAATGAAAACACAAAAACAGGATTGGTGTATCAGATTATTTTTTACACTTTGCACTTCCAAATGTGCCTGCTAAGTTTGATATGTTGCTGTTTAATGATTAGTGCTATTTATGCTGCCTGATTGGTTAAAAATACCCTTTAATCAGATTTTCACAAAGCACCAGTGGGCATTCTTTTGTACTAATAACAGAATTATTTTCTTCCCCAACTCTTGTGGTAAAATACTACGATCAACACATCGCAAAAGGCTGTCACATTGTGCTCAGGAATTTAGTTAGTTGAAAGAGAGTATCAGTAGAAAACCGCACTTTAAAATGCAACTATCATTCTTTTTTGATTGGTGCCTTTTGTGTTCCCTTCAATGGTCAATTAGTTCAATGAAAGAATGTTGTAAATACTTTCCTTGCATTCCTTTCAAGCAATTGTTGTATTTTAGCAGTATACTGAAAGCAGCAGAAAGGCAGAGCTGAGTACACTTTGATGTCTCTTTATTTATTGCAAGTAATATAGTTATTCAACAAAGTAATTGCATATTTCTCTTACATATTGTGCAATCCTACCACTTGTTGGTTATCGTTGTATATGCCTGAAAAAAGGCTGCTCTCTTGACTATTATTGCAGCATTAGATCTGCCAACTCTCCCTTTCACTGTTGTGCTGCCATTTATTTCAATATTTATACAAAGCACCTCCCAGAGTTGTGATGAACATTTTCCATCTGTGAGAAGCCCACAAACGGCAGCTTCAGCCCCTAGGTAATCCTCTTAGACTGTTTTGTTGTTTTCCTTTAATTGAAGTCTCAGCTGGGAGTCTCTGGTACTCCTGGATTGACTAGTAGAGCACAGCTGTGCTCTCAGCTAAAATACAGGCTAACCCAGGGTCATGCATTTAGAAGAAAAACACCCAGGGAAGCTTACTGTGGCGAACCGTTATATCCTTGTTTTATTTCGCTCTCCTGTCCAACCTTTGCCTTCCTCTTTATCTAGCTCGTCTGTTGATCTAATCATTGCCTATTGTTTTCTGTATCTTCTCCCACCTGCTCTCTGTTATTAAATGCTTCTCCCCGCTTGTCTCCTCTATCCTAACTTGTTTTGCAGGGTTGTTCTGAGGTCAGACTGCTGAGATGACAAGGCTGTGACAGTGTGTGTCCAAGTGTGTCGGTACTGGACCAATTCCTGTGACATGGCTGCAGCTAAGAAGAGTGAGTTTTTATTATTGTTTTCATTGCCGGTTGTAAAAGCTGTGAAGTACGTCAACAGTTCAAATGTAAAGGTAGTTCTTCTAAGTCTTTCATTTGTAAAAAAAAAAAAAATCCAGTATACCGATTTGATTTGAAAGTTTCTAAGAATCAAAACACCTTATCCACATTTGTAATTAAATGTGAGAGCAATGGAAATAAAGATTAAGCTGCAGAAGATCTCATATAGGTCGTTATAATGCAGGGGATTACTTCCTGTACATACAAGCCCTTCTACTACCGCACTGTTTGTAGCTGTATCCTATAATCTGCTGTAGGTTAATTACATTTCGTGTAATCTTTCCCTTGGATGAAAGTTTCTTCGAAGGGCTTGGTGGTGGCAATAAAAACCAGGATGACAGTTTTTTTCAGTATAATGTATTGTGATGGAGAGCCCCGCATTAACCTTTTCACCGGCGAGACATCCTGGGTGCATTGCAGGAAGGATAATCAATTCGATTTAAATTCACAATCAATTTGTTCTTTAAGTTAGGTTTCTTGGGAAAAGGGTGCGCCGACACTGGCGAGTCAATGTCAGCAGTTTTGCAAGCGATTTTTGTGAAAGCAAGCAAATTTATTTCCTCAAAAGCAGGACGGGCTCAATACATTTTTTTTTTTTTTTTTTTTTTTTTTTAAACACTGGAAGAGAACAATACCTGGCAGAGAGCTGTTACTGACTCGTTCTTTATTACTACCCTGAATATGCTTCTCCTCCCCAGTGGACTATGCATACTTGTGTCCAAGCAACGCTCTGCAGGTCTTTGTTCTCATTAAGGTCACTGAATGAAGGGCAGTGCAAAGGAAGCTTCTCTATTGACTTGCTGTTTGTATTTTTCATGTGTCTGGGGTGCACTAAAATGTCACAGCACTGGCGCTTGTTTTGGTGTAGTTTTGATGTTGTTTCCTGAGAACAATTTTACAATTGGCAAAGATCTCTGCAGAAGCAGTTGCTATTCAAACTTTGTCTCCACTAATCTTTCTTTTTAGTCTAAGAGCTGACAGCTACATTCCTCAACTTCATGGAACCTTTAAGGATTCCTAACTGCCTGTCCCTTGTGTGGCCATTTTTTATTGCACTCTAAATTAAAATCGTTATAATGCAGTGCATGTGCGTGTGACTTTGTCATGGTCCAAAAGTATGAAATGAGTCAGTGCAGTCAGGTCATTTCACATTATCGGATCTGAACCACTCATCGCTAGTTAACTTTAGGGAAGTTAAGAAGAGTTTGGTTGTGACGTTAGTATATCCAGCATCCAGCAGCAAAAGTGAACTGCAGTCAATGAGCCCGCTGCGGACGTCTTGCTCGCCCTGAAACCCCGTCCCCCAGAAACACACCCTTGACTCGCCAAGTGTTAAGTAGATCGGATGAACGGTTCTCGAGATATGCAAAGGACACACACACACACACACAAACACACAATCACACACACAAAATCACATGCATTTTTACATACAGAGATTCATGCTTTATAGTCAGATACAGACGACAAATAAATCACTGGCTCTGTTGAGGCAAGGAGATGAAATGCAAAAGGAGAAATGTAGACAGAGATGGAATTGTGCAATAAGGCTGACAGGCAGCGTACTTTCATTTTACAGTGGGAGGAGAGATAACTCGAGTTTCTCAAACAGAAAGGAAACTGGGCCAAAGTCCTTTTTGAAAATCACATGACAGAGCTGATCAGTTGCAGGTGATGGTGCTAAGCTGTCCAGCATGCAAAAGCTGCATTAATTGAAACCAAAGTTGGTGCTGCTTCATTTATGTCCAAAACCTGCCGTTTCCCATGTGTGAACATCCAGATTTGTTATTTATTTTGTCATATAAACGTACCGACATCTTGGTAAAAGACGGAGTTCAGAGAAGACGGCTGATAGTTTAACAAAGTAATATCCTGCAGAGCAGAGGCAGATATACTGACAGACAGATTAGTGGAAAGACAGAAGTAGATAAGGATTAATCTGAAATAAGCCAGTTCAGTGGGGGGTTGCATGTGCGTACACATGTGCATGTTTACGTGTGTCCACTTTCATCCGTGTGGTAATGGGTCTGCTACTACTGAGAGGGTAAGTGTGGCTGTGTGTGCTCTGGCGCTGTCTGGAATTATCCAATCCATCTAAAGGGCTCCAGATCTCAGTATTGTGATAATGAGGCTGACACAGAGGCTTGACCCGGAGCTCTGCTTCTGCTTTGACGCTGTTTGTATAGGTGCAGGTACATCAATATGCAAATATGAAATAAAAAGAGCTGAAGGAGTAAACGTTAAAGTAATGCAGGAAAATGTTGGCGGATATGTTTGACCTGTGCAAACGCAGTCGCCGCCAGCTGCCTCACAAATGAATAACCTTAGTGACAACTATGGAGATGAGTCCTGTGGTGGTAGGAGGGCTCAAACTAAAGCAAGTTATATTACTATGCAGTTAAATCACTTGTTGGTTCACTTTGGAGAGGACGTTCTGTTAGACTCTCTTTCTAAACTAAAGAGTATAACATAGTGCTGATAGACTGCCGTACCATATGAAAGCCCGCCATTATTAAACTTAATGTATGACTGCAGTGACAGTCATGAAGCCCTATTGTGTGAGCTTCTTGAGTTTATACAAAAAGCCTCTTATAGCGGGAGTGGTGACCTTAAATAACAGGTCTCCGTCATGTGATGTGATGATGAATTTACAGCTTAAGTCTCAGTCTCTTGATTCAGTCATCAGAGGAGGCTTTCTTTTCCTGGAGGAAAAATAAACCCTTGCATATTCTTACCAAATATGTTCATTGCTGTGTGATGTTAAATGCGTGCCAGGAGATGTTTGTTTTTTTTTGGTGATAAAAGTTGTGTTTTTTGGTCTCACAGTTGGCGGTAAAGTGCTTTTAGATCTGATGTTTCTGAAGTGTAGTAGGAGAGTTCTCTGCTGGTGCCAAACTGTGGCAGGAAAGACACAATGCTGAGCAGCTGGAGCGATTTCTAGCTTTAAAGATAAAAATGATTGTTAATGTCTACATTTGAGCTGAGAGAGAATAGTGAAAACTAACGTTTGAAAAACCAAAAGATATAGAAGTTACAATGATTTAAAAGTCTTCTAATCTAACATCTTCTAAATCAGTGTTTAAACTGTCCCCAATTGTTAAAATATATACATGATACAATGTTCTGCATTGTTAAATGTTAAACACTTAATCCCAAACACTACAATACTACATTTTACATCATTTGTCATCATTGGTTTTACATACTCTCTTATCAGTGCAATCTTTAATAAATGGATATCACTTTTGTAAAATTGTGGAAACGCATTTTCAGATATTAACCTACCCTGACTTTTGTTATCCTTTACCTAGAAGGGGAGAGACTTGCGGATATTGCGCTTGTATATCTTTAGTCAGTACGTCCATTATGTGATAACGTTAATATTGCAAGGTGTTCTGCACTATCTTTTGTATGTAGAGCTTAAGGTATTAAACAACATCTCAACCCCCCATCCTGCACATATAGAACATTATGTAACTCCTGAACTCATTATTGTGACCCAGATTGCTGATAGCAAGGATTTCTAATCTCTAATATGAGTCTGTATAAAAGTTTAATGGAAGTGGGCCCAAGTGGGACAAAAAAGCTTGTATGTAGCATGTAATTCAAGGGCGTAATTCATATGAATAAAAATAAATGCATTGGTGCAATTATATACAGTTGGCTCTTCAGTATTAACACAAATGCAAATTTTAAATTAAAATTCTAACATGATCAGTTTTGCATCCCTTCATATATCTCCTTTGTCTGAATCCCAGTAAGGATTGTGTGTAATTAAATGAAAACTTCCAGGCTTCATGTGCTTCGGATCAAGAAATTCATTATGTCGCTCTCTGTTTGATCTTCAAGGTAAATGTTAGATTATTATCAGGCTCTGTTGGCTTAATAATTAAAATAGATGTCAACGATTTCACCTTGGCTTGTCATGGCTTGGCAGAGAAAGTCAAATTAACCCTTTGAACCCTTTAACCATTTGATTGACAGCATCATATGCAACTGTCATGAGAGTTTGATTCCAATTTTGCTAAATCGTGATTGGTGCATGTTACGTCTGTGACATCACTGAGCCCCGGACACTTCAAACCAGTGACAAAAGCACAAATCTCTCACATTTCTCTGAATTTGGCTGATGCAGGACCTTATTACTTATAGTATGAAGTTAATGGAGAAGATGTGTTTTTTAGGGCCTTTTTAAAGTTTGCTGTACGTTGCTGTAAATAGATCTTAAGTCAGTGTACATTTAAAATCATTGTAAATGCAACACGAGTTTTTGTACACCATAATAACTTCATAAACCATGATTTAATCCAGTCTATCTTTAAATGAGAAAATGTAAATGAAAACCTTATGCAGTTTTGTAGCCAGTGTTAATTAAACCACCATAGCTTACTGAATTAATAATGTTGAATCCAGATACCTGTTGGTGTGGTGGTGAAAACCGCCTCATGTGTTCGTTATGACACCCCGAGAGTCCGGATATAAATACACCCAAGCCAGAGAAGTAGCCCTAAAAGACCTAGTTCCAGAGTTAAGTAGGTGCATTTTTTTATTTTTAGGTACTTCAAATCAGAGCTACATGCACATGTCTGATGCTCTGTTGATAGAGTTGGCATCAGTAATATTGGCTACAAAACAAAGCTCAAGCATGATGGTCATATTGCTGATTGGAGCACCTTTGAAGTATAGGAATAAATCAAGAATAATTGAAAGGACAGCTATAAGAAACGAGATGCCGCAGAAGTGCGTGCGTGTGCGTGCGTGTGTATGCTTGTGAAATAGACAGGGTGATGCTGGATATGGTAATCAAATTTACACACACACACACACTGCAACAGCCGTTATCTGAAGAGTTTCCTTGGGGAATGGTATAAAAAAAAAAGATAAAGTGATTGGTGAGTCCCAAAAACAAGGACAACCTCCTATTAATAGAGAGTTGAATAAACATGTAAAAGGTCGTGCTTGTGCTTGTTTTTACTCTGCTTTGAGGTTTGAGAAAGTGATGCTCTAATAGTCAGAGCCAAAGCGTCTTGAGCAAAATTCTGACAAATTGTTTGCTGTCAAAGAGATTTATTGTTTTTTGGGAGGAGGGGGTTTATTTGGAGAACAAGTTTCCATTATTTCACACTGGGAATAATTGCCTGGGCTGGAGAACAATATGTATCAATGTGTCTCAGCGTCATAGGAGAGAACTTAAACCTGCAGTGTGTTTAGCTTGTAAGCCTTCTTTAGCTCCTTTGTTTTGACACCGGAGTCCTGTGGAGGCATAGAGGACTTGATTTAAAAGGCCATCTTTATTTTGTTTATCTCCAGGGTTCAAACTCTATTGGAGCTTCCAGTAGTCTGCATTCGTTCCCGAAGCAAAATCAAATCCAAACCGTTGTGTTCAGGGAGAAACATCTTATCAGCAGCGGAAGACATGATTTAGACAGTTTCTGGTATTTAAAATTACAATATTACCAAAACAAGACTTTATATTGGTCCCTTGCCTCTGTGATGAAAGAATGTAATCTGCTGAAGTAGGCCCCTAGAAGACACTATGCAGGGATTAATAAAACAGAACTTTATTACTCTGCTGGGCTTTTTCTTTTCAACAAACTTTCTAGTCTTCTGTTGATTTTAACTGCAGCCAGACTGTCTGCAACATTACTACAATTCTTCACTCTGAATCATGTACTTTTACTAGACTTTGTCAACGTCAGTTTCTCTTGATTCTTCCCACTCTTCAGATTTGTTTCTCTCATTCAACTGTTATTTCTCCTTTACATCTCTTTCCTCGGTCTTTCAGTCCTGCCACCACTATAAGCTGTATATGATGGACTGTATGTATGCATAGATATGTGCCTGTGTGTGTGTTTCCCTTTACTGCTCCCTAAGCATTCAGACTACCATAGCAGGTTTGAGTGACGGCCTCTGTAAAGAGCTTTACTCTAGACTCCGTCATGTCACTGAATGGAGTCGACCGGTGCGGTTTTACACGTCTTTTCTCCCTTTAAATGGATCCAGTGTGAGTGTTTTTGTTCACGTCCGACCTTCAGCGACTCTTCCCTCTCGTTCAGGTTGTGCGAAGGCGGGAGGCGTGCGCTTCTCAGAGGAATCCCCCGCTGCCGGAGCCACATCTCATGTTCACTTCGACGAAAAGCTGCATGACTCCGTTGTCATGGTGACTCCGGAGGATGACGGCAACTTCATGGTCAAGGTGTGTTTAACCTTGGAATAGCCTGACACTTGTTAGCTAGGATTTGTTAGTAATAATCATAATAATAATAATAAAATAAAATATATATAAAAAATTATAAAAATAAATAATAAAAAATGACCTGTAATAATGATTTTAGTTTCTTAGTGTTATTAAAAAATTTTGCTTTTAAATTTATTTTGCTCATATTCCAGGTTTATAAGGTTGTGAACATTTACACTGAAAGTTTTTAGCTCTCTCTAAATTCTAGTTTCTGCTGTCTGTGTACGTTCAGTTTCAAATTCAGGTCCTGTGACTCATGTAAGGCAATATATTATTTCAATTTGGGTCATGTTTGGAGTCTTAGATTATAAGAAAAACTACTTGCATATTAGTCGAAAAATAAAATAGTTGTTCCATTAGTATAAATCGACTGCATTTATATAACAGCATATAACGGGTTACTTTCTCCGAGTATGTCTGCCCACTTACATTTTAATAAACACTTAATTTAAATTGAGTTTTTGCTGATACTATCTGTGTACAGCTTATACATATGCAGTTAATTGCATATGCAGCTTTTATGACATATTTATTTTTAAAGAAATAATTGATGGTGTTTATACCAAACTGGCTTCAGAAGTATTTTTCTCTCCCAAATCAAGAGAACCAACAATCATATCAATCAATGTGGTAGTTTCTCGTCAGTGTAAACATTTGAGCTGTTACTGAGAATCTACAGCTCAAGTCGTGACTTTTAGATGAACTGCAAAACTCTGACGTGGGAACGAGTGTTATTTGTCAGGAGGGAAGTGCGATAAATAAGAAACGATGCAGGACCCGCGGATTAAAAGGCAACGTCGCCTGCGGTGCATAAAAGGGGTAAATATGATTGTTGCCATGCTTTTTTTTTATGCAGCAAATGTTGCAATTGCACGATGAGCTGGCATGAATCAATTTAGTTTCAGGGAGTCCCACTAAAATACTGGAAATGTTTATCTTCATTAGATAATGATCGTCTTTTTCACCAAGCTCGGTGATCAGCTGCTCCCTTGGATCAAAAAGTGTTGTGCAGAAGCTTCTTTTGCCCAGCCTACAGACATTATTCAGTCCCCATCTGCTTCATGGACACCATGTACAGCAGATCATTTCATCCAAGTCCAAATTAATGTTCCTGCCAGGGTTTTAATATCTTCGTGGATCAGATTCATAATAAAAAAAAACATGCAATTAAAATGCCTGATATGTTGCATAATTTGGAAGCAGGTACGGACAAGACTGGGAGTCAACTTCTTAAAGGGTGACTACAATACTAAAGATGTAAACAGATGTATTACCACATCTCAAACAAAGCAAGCATTTTTGAAGCCGATATTCCATTAGTTCAGTTTTCTTTGGAGAAAAAAAAACAACACTACTTTGTTACAAACTGGCCCTGAAAGTCTTGTACTTGGTACGTAATTAGGGGCTCTACTTTCCCGGGTGTCATGTTTTTCAAGGGGTAGATATAATATTAGAAGTTAACTCTTTGATCTAGTGTGTTAGTGTCCTCAGTTTCTACGAGCGTTGATGGGCTTTATCTGTGAAACATCCAGGAGAAGATTAAAGTCTTTTCTCATCCCTGTTAATCCCCTCTGTCGGCTATATAGGCACAGAACAATGATATCAAACTTTTCATCTGCTGTCGGCTCTGAAACCCTGGAGGAGCCAAGAAGCTGCAACAGAAGGTGCTCAAGAAAACTTGAAAATTGTTTTAAAAGGAGCTTGTTGAAAAGGAAAACTTTCTTATTTGTCTTAAAGTTGACAATTGGTGACAATTAACTTGTTTTAGCTGAGCAGACTTCGTTAACATTGAAGCTGCCGATGATCGTGATGCTAGTGGAAGGGTTGCATCGAAACTGCTCAATTAAAACGTAGCGTACAATATGTATCAATGTATCATGACTTTGTTGGTTTTCCTGTAGCACCACCTAATACGCTAAAGTAGGACGGTAACCATGGTAAACATTATAGCTATTAACCATCAGCGTGCTACCAGTTAGCATTTAGCTCAAAGCCTTGCTGTGCCTCTGCTAGCTGCTAGCGTGGCTGCAGCTCTTGTTTTTAGATGTTGGGTAAAGAGTAGAACAATAATAATGTTGTCTACAGATGAATAATAGCCCCTAATGTTGAAACAATTGAAAGACACTGGTTTAAATGTTACGTAATGTTCTGTCTCGTTATGTTATATGCACACAAGCCCAGGACCGACAACATGATTTATCTAACAAGTCGTGGATTCGTTTCTCTCCGAGTGGCTGGCACACAAAATCAAATGCATCTCAAGTGGGTCACGTTTTTGGAAAAGATTTCTTCCTGCCTGCAGGCAGAGTATGTCCTAGAATCGTTTATATCAATATTATAGAATGACTTCAGCTGTCTTTCTTATCGTTTTCTCTCCTTTTTTATTGTCAGTGAATAAAGCTAACCATCTCACTTTAGTTCATTATTCAAACACTCCTCTGCTTTCAACCCTTTAGTTTTTCTGTGGGTATATGACTAGTATAAATATGACTTTCCCAGGGTGAAGTGCACTAAACTTCACCTGCCTTAGTAGACGGCAGACACACTCAGAAAGCTTTCAGGTTGGCCTTCTTCTTCTACTATTTCTCAGTTATGCCGAAATCCCAACAGGGAAGTTCTGTACACGCTCGCTGTAGCTAAGTCTTTCCAAGCTTTAAAACTAATTCACAGTCAAATCAATTTGCTTAAAAGCTGCGTGTGCACGTGTAGATGGACTACAGACTTGGCTGTGACCTTCACAGTTACAGAACAGTCCATTCTTGTGAGTGTGTTTCTCAGCGCTCGTTAAGCGCGCTGGGGAGTGGGCACAGAGTACTGTCAGCCCATCGCGGAGCTCAGGGGAGGGGTGGCGTTGCTATGGAAATAGCCGGGAAGGGTTGCACAGACCAAAGATGAGGTGGGAGTGTGTGGGATAGAAAGCATGCATACAACAGCTGTATGAATACCAGTTTTGATGAAGGTAATTAGCATTTCACAAAGTCTGCATGTCAGCGCGGCAGGCAGGGTCACGCAGTAGCATCACATTATCCTCGGTAATGTTTCTGCGTGTGCTCCAGTGTCTTTACTATGATGGTGAAGCAGGGGATGTAAATGAGCAGCTGTCAGTGCGACAGATCAGCAGAAGAAGTGTTCAATTCAAATGATTCTGTGTGACTCAGGACGGGGGGATGTTTATGAACTTGCAGATTATGTTTATGAGTTTTCTTCTGTCGGTCATTATGATTATTTACACATTAGCTATAATCATGTTGCTGTCAGTCACCAGGTGAAAGGTTAATGACTGCAAGGATGTGTCGCTGCCTACAGGAATTATTGCCATAAAATAAGACGAGCGACATTAAAGAGGTTATACTGGTGTTTATTATTTTTTAGTTTAAAGCAAATAACTATGTATTATATTCAAATAACTGCATGTATTGTGGAGACAAAGACTCCGCAGTTACTTTGAGCTTTACTGAGCTTTTTAGTGTTTAACTGGCGTGTTTATCAAGTTATATTTACCCTGATTTATGACTTCAAGTTAGATAATTTATTCAGGATGCATGCCGGCACTCTGACTTAATGCAAAGTACTTTAAAAGAGTTACCAGCTGGAGTTCAGACATACAAGTTCATAAAATGTGTAGCGTTTCCCTTCTTTACAAGTTGAGTAAAGAATTGCACCATTGTTTTTGGAAGACCGTTGAGTCGCGTGCGTCTGTGTGTGTCTGACCCCCAGTGTTACACGTAGCCATCGCTCAGTGGTGCACTCGTAAACTAAACTTTAAATTGCCTACTAACTGGAATGTTTCATATCGGTTATCACGTCTTAGTCTCTCGCCATTGAAGCGATCTCTCTTTTGGTCGAAATCTGCTGCTTGAAATTCATATTAAATCCATTTTTCAGAGGCACTTCACAGTGTATGGACATGCGTGGGACTACGCTCGCAGAATGATTGTTTTTCTCTGCAGTGCTCCTTCTCTCCCTTCTCACTTCATGCTGTTTGCAGCCTCTGCTCTGCTGCTTTCACCAGAGGTCGTTTGGGGCTAAAGCTGCGTTTGGAGCTCTAGGGGGTTTAGGCTTATCTCTCCTTGCCTGCACCTCCCTGCGGTCTCCTTCTCTCTCTCACTGTCTCTCTTTTATCCTGACTCCTCTGTGAGGCTTCCTTCGCTCCTCTCTGTGATGATTCCCTCATGCATTTTTCCCTTTTGCTAAATGTTGAGCCGTTACCTCTCCATCCCTCCCGTCGCTCTACCTGTCTGTTGCTCTTGCTCTCACTTCCCTACTCTATAGTCTGCTTTTAAATGTTGCATTTGGGTAAAAAAAAGGTGAGAATGGTGCTGTATGCAGCAGCAACAGGAGACCGAAATATACATTTTACTACTACGTTTATCAACTAATCTATTAAATAACTCATCATTTTTGTGGCTACAAATACCTTTTTTAATTGAATCATTTAATGTACATTCCACTAACTATTATTTTCATTATCTACTAATCTGGATATTGTTTTTTTCATAATTCACAGTTTCCCAAAGTTCAGGGCGGCATCTTGAAATGGCTTACTAAATCAGAGCAACAGTTTAAAGTTTAAAATGATATAAAATGGAGAAAAGAAGAAGATTCTCAGATTGGAGAAGCTGAAATCTTAAGAGTATTTGGCCATTTCTTCTTGATAAAATGCTTGAATTCAATGAAAATAAATCAATTATCAAGACAGATTAATCTTCAGTTCATCAACTAATCCTTGCAGCTCGTGCTATGAAATCAACAAAGGTCAGAGATACTCAACCTGCTTTTTTCTACCAAACAAAACATCCATGGCGACTGAATTTCGTCCTTTTGGGGTTCCATGTTGGGGCCCGTGTTGGGGGGGTCGAGCTTTGGGAGAGTCTCAGCCTCCGAAATGATGTAGAAGGTGTAACCATGAATAAGATTAAGCTCTTGAATTACTGACAAATCTAATCACATGGGATTAGTATTGTTGGAAGATTTTGGACTTGATTGAAATCCTGCAGGTCAGGCTCAAATTGCCAATTTGGCAGAGGTGAGGGGGATTAAGATCGCCAGAGCAATAACTAATGATTTCAATTAGAGGACTCCCTCAAGGAAAACTCAGCCCAACAGTGTAGTGCTTATGAAAATGACTGAGCCATTTCTCTCATAGAAATTAATCCTTTATTTATTGAGCTGTAATGCATTTACACAATGCAATGTGAGGCCCAGCCACAGCCTGTTTCTCTCACTATAAATCCCTCTCTCTCTATGTTACAGTCGGATTAGTCCAAAATTTGAGGGAGAGAGAAAGACCGCCATTGTTTTTCCTCCTAATCGCTAAATCTTTGCTCGACTCTTTCCCTTTCAACTCTCTAAATATGTCTCCCTCACTGCAGGTTGGCTTCCTAAAGACGCAGCACCGGTATGAAATAGTGTTCACCTTGCCCGAGGTGCCAGCTCTGGGGAAGGATGTGTGTCCAGCACCAGTACCCAGTCCACACCTCCGGATCACTGACATCACACCGGCCACAGAGGGTAAGATCAGGAGAGGAAGAAACACAGCAGAGTGTGCATCTAAGAGAAGCTCTTTCAAATATGAAGAACAGCGCTGGAAAACAAATTCACAATCTGTATCAAACTGTTATCTAGTGAAATGACTTCACACCTGACAAACACCGAACAGTGAACTTTATATTACAGCTTGGTTGGACTCTGCAGAGTAGGTGGAGGTAGATAGACAGGGAGCCTAGTTTGCTGGTCCAATTATATTCGCTCTGCCTCTGTTTAACCTGTTGGTGCATATAAATGATTAAAACTGCTAATGAAGGCGGGTGCACTGTGGGGGAGTTGGGGTCACAATGAAGTCTGTGACTAAAGACCGATTCAAATATATTTTATCTGAAAATGCAGATGAGTTGGGGGAACCACAGTGGAAGTTAGGCCCTAAACCAGCACCCCCATTTTGACATGACATAACATAACATGACATAACATGACATAAACATGAATTATTGACATGGATCCATTTAATTACCGTTTAATTTTTGGGTTAGCAGTTGAGAAAACAAAAAAATAAAAGCTACCAGCGCCCCCTGGTGGTCGCACGATGTAATGAGGACACTGTTTCTGAATGACTTCAGCAACTGCCGGAAAACAATTTCCCTCGGGATAAATACAGTAATATTTTTACATTATCCTCCCACACTCTGTAAGCTCAAGCCAAAACACAAATGGTAAATGGACTTGCATTTATGTAGTTTTGTAGTCTTCCAACCAGTCAAAGTGCTTTATTACTACATCTACCCATTCACATACACAATCATACAGTGAAACTGCTCCTCATCTAATCTAATGCCTTCGGGAGCGATTTGAGGTTCACTATCTTCCCGAAGGAGACTTTGACATGCGGACTAGAGGAGCCGGGGACCGACCCGCTCTACCTCCTAACACAGCAGTATTATTATTTCAGTATGTTGCATTTTGTTCAGAAGTTTTTGTCAGATCTCTGTTGTAATTTGGCATCAAACGTCTCCTGTGAGAATGTTCCTCCAAGCTGCAAACGGAGCTCTTAAATGTGATTCATTACTTTCAATGTCCTTTAAATTAGGTTGCTTAATGTCACATAGTGCGTTATGTCACAAGTTCTTTTCCCTGAGCTGCATCTACAAGGGAACATTCATTCAGAGTGTGATATACAAAAACACGTTTAGTTTGTGCCTGTTTTTGTGGCAGGCGGAGATGATCGGAAATACTTAGCAAGTAATTCTAAGCGGCATTGTTACAGGCTGCGTGTGGGACCAGATGGCTGAGGATTACAGGAACAGACAGTTGAGACTGTGTTAGCTCAGCAATCCGTCTCTGAGGAATCATAGAAACAAAACTCATTTCAGAAACTTTGCCGTGTTTGTGCGGAGTTCCTGTCACTGGTCCGTGTTGTTGGAGGTGGTAAAGTTGAAAGTCTTTGCACCACTAAACCCGCACATTCGGGCTAAAGGTGAGCCTCTAATGTTTCTGGGAGTCGTTCCCACCAAATGCCTGTAACTGAAGCAGGTTACTGACCTTTGCTTTCAGTTTACCGTCACACCCGCTATAACTGGCGGGATTACATTTCCCTGTAATTGTACTTTATGGGATTACATGTTACAAATCAAATTGATTGAGTGGCGGATTACACTCTGTGTCTGGAGCTGTGTACGTGCGTCAGCTGATGTTAACAGCAGCAGGTGTGTGTGTGTGTGTCTGTGTGTCTGTTTGCTTTTATTGGTTTTTTTTCACCTGTGTAATCTGTGAAGCCCTTTATGTTGCCTTTTTGCCCTGAAATGTGATATATAAACAATCTCTCTTCTTCTCTGTGTTTCCCAGGAGGTCTGAAGGTGACGTGTGAGTACATGGCCCAGCAGGAGGGAGTTCTGTGTGAGGAGGTGCTGCTGCTGAGCGAGACCAACGAGGACGTCTGTGTGAAAGTCAAAGTTCACGCCAGAGTCATGGGTGAGGCTACGTTACTGATACAAGTGACGATAATCTTTGCAACACACTCCAGCTTGTGGATTAGCTTTTGTCGTTTTTCTTTTTTTTTTGACATTTGGGGAACTGAAAGTGTTTCCATCCACCCATTTTTATGCACATTTTTAATAAGGACATAACAATCTTGAAAGAAAACTAGTTTTTGCTTTTAAAACTCAACATTTTACTTCCCTTTTTAAATTTGATAGTAAACCTGCCACTAACGCTTATTTTCACAATCAGTTCATCCGAAAATTATTATCTCAGTTGATCGTTGAGTCTATTAAATGATAACAATTGTGAAAAACACTTTTTTTTTTATCTCAATCATGATTTCCTAAAGTCCAAACTGAAGTCTTTCAACCGCTTGTTTTACCGACCAACAGATACAAGTGAGAAGCTGGAACCAGAGTCTTGAAAAATGACTTGACAATTAATCGTCTATTGAAAATAGCTGTCAATACATTTTCTATCAGTTGACTTATTGATTAATTGACTAATTGTTCAGCACTACACTGCATTTTGAAGCCCATTAGATTTACTATGGCTTCTAGTAGTCTCTTATTTGTTCTTTTTAATTTTAAAGGGAGAACTGACAGATAAACAGAAAGTTGAACTTGCACTATTTTCAAGTGTGTGCTACTGCCTCCTGCTGGTGACTCTGTACTCTGAGGCAGAGTCACTTGAACTTGTCAATAAATCACAACTTAATCACCAGTGGCCCTTAAAAATAGAAAGTTAAAGTTGGTTTACATATGTTTTGGGAATAAAACAACATTAATGTTCTGGTTTAAACTCTCTGAGGCAGAAAAGATCCTTTAATGAATTTGCATTTTCTCAGCAGATGGAGAATTATGTAAATAGCCGTATATGTTTTTCCATTAATGCAGGCGTAAATATAGTATAGTTAGTGTGTGTGTTTTCATATGCATGCATATGTGTGCTTGAGGATGAATGGCGGTTGTATTGAGTGTTTACTTTTACCCACAAAGCGTGGCCTGAACATCTGTCCAGATGTCCGTGTGTAATTGAGGCCTGGATCACGACCAGTTCAAAGGATGAAGCTCTGCGTCTCTTTTACTGCAGCACTGCTTTTAGATCAGTGGCCGAATAAATATGATAACATTGTACTGCTGAGAGCACGTTCAATGTTCAATGTGGTTTAAATACACCACTTCCCTTTTTTAAATGTGTCTTAAAAGAAATTAAGCAATGTTTCTTTTTTTCAAGAATCAAGAAATGTTGCTTTTCTTTAAAATTCAATGTTAAAGAAATGAAGATCAAGAAAGAAAAAAAATTAATAGTCTTAGAATTAAAAAAGAAATGTCGTATTAAAAAAATTATTATTTTTTAAACATTTAAACATTAATTTTTTTAAGCAAACACAAAGCCTGGTAATATCTTAGGTTGTTTTTATTGTGATTATTATTTTTAAGAAACCGTAAATCTATTGGCTTAATCATTCAAATCTTTCTTTGGACAAAAATACACAAATATTTGCCAGGTCCAGCTTTTCTATGATTGATATCATTGTAAATTAAATATCTTTGTTATGATTGTTTGGACAAAATAAGCAACTTTGAAGACAGAAATTGTAAAGGGCAATTTCACTATTAACTAACTATTCAAAAATCTCGAAATTACTCGAAAAATAATGAGTTATTGCTGAAGAAATATTGTTATTGCAGGCTTAATAATTTTTAAAAAAGTATTCTTTTTTTTCCACGTGATATATAATCCTGAATATCTGCAGTGATAGAAAAGTCGACAAGAAAAGTGTGTTGCATTGGCCGGGAATCGAACCCGGGCCTCCCGCGTGGCAGGCGAGAATTCTACCACTGAACCACCAATGCATTTATATTTGTACGTATAGCCGTGCAGCACAAATATTTAATGGATGCAGGGTCCTGTGTGTGGGAGGGTCTGACTGCATGTGAGTGGATACTTCCAGCTCGGAGGAAGTTGAGGGGGAAGTGTTGCCCGAAACGGAGCGTCTCGGTCAGTTCTTTCTCCCACGCTGTGCAACAACTGCGCAGTATAACCCGCACACATCTCGAGAAACATGCACGTGAATGTATTTCTGTGTCTCTGTCACATATGTAGATCGTCACCACGGGACACCCATGCTGCTGGAGGGAGTCCGCTGCATCGGGGTGGAGTTGGAGTACGACTCTGAGCAGAGCGACTGGCAAGGATTCGACTAAATGCTCAATGATGTACACACACACACACACACACATACCTGCCATCATAAAAGTGTACGACAACACAAAACACACACCAAATAGGAAAGAAAAGTATACACACAAATGATTCAGTGCCACGTAATGTACATAGAGCATTTCAAGTGTCCCAGTGTTCAGTGTTGGATTCAGAGGAAATTGGATATTTGCGTCCTGAGAACATTTACATTAAAAAAATAAATAATAATAATAAAAAAAACATTCTTCTGTTGCAACTTTCACAACATCAGCAGCATCCGAACAGACAGTGTGTCCGCTTCCTCGCGCTCCTCTTCTTCACCATACTGTGTTTTCCTTTCTGAACCTCCAGGGGGCAGCATGTCTCTTTGAATCAGTGCAGCCTCAGATCCCTTTTCACCGCCTCGCGTGCGCCAGTTCACTCTGCTCAAGGTGTCCAAATTGAATCCCACATGGGTTTATAGGTGAGGGAGTGAATAAGGGCTCTTTTTTTTATTAATTGAGTAGCTTAAAATTGACTTATAGGAAGAAATATACAATCTGTACAATTCAGGGGGGAATGGAAATGCTGAGCCTGTAATGTCGCAGTTTAACCACAAGGGGTCACTGCACCATCGTGTGTATGTAAAGCTTCTCCACCCTGAAGGCTTTTTTTTTTTTTTTTTTGGACAAACTGCTGCAGTGTGTTCATATTTCTTCATTTAACGGAAAAAAAATCCAAGGAGGGCACTCTTACACTGTTATATATTGTCTGCTCTGGCTACTACTGAAGTGTCTGGTTTTCTGCGTTTCCCAGGAAATCCCAAAGAACACGTGTGAACTTATTTCTATAGCAGCAAAAATAATAGAAAGGGAGGCTTTCCTCTGAGAGAAAACAGAAGTAATGATGCAAAGCATGTGGGTGAGCTATATGGTATTAATCTATCGAGGTCTTTATGAAACATTTGTGTAAAATAGTGCATCTAGAAAGAAGCGCTTCGTCTTTTATTATGAGGAACTGAGACAAAAAGCTGATGACTAGTGTCCATGTTTAAGACCCCTGCTACCAAACTTCTTTGTTTTTGACACCTTGTTATTTTTTTGTGACGTACCACAGTAATAATAATAAAAATGTACAACCAAACAAATCTTTTTTAAGGGTATTAAATAGCTGAAACAATTACTCAGTGAGTTGGTGTCAATCAACAAAGAAATGAGTCCACAGCTATTCTGATAATCAATTAATCATTTATTTCCCAGCTTTGCAAATGTGAAGATTTTCTTAATTTTAATTTGATATCTCTGAGTTTTGCACTGTTTTGGGAAACAACAAAACGAGACGTTTGAACCTTGCATATTTTCTGTATTCGCTGTCGTTGGACAGACCAAATGATGAATCCACTAATCAAGAAAATGCTAAACAGATTAATCGACAAGGAAAAAAAAAAAAGATCTTGCATTAAAGTGTTTTGGGTGGATTCTTCTTTAAAGAAAACCTGCTGCGGCCGGTCCAGCAGAGTTCGGGAAGGATTTGTTTCTTTTGTTTGAATTTATTCATGAAGCCTTCAGAACACACATGCGACTCAAAGTGCCTTTCATTGTACCGCCCTGTTTCTCATTTAACTTAAAGCCCGATGTTGTTTTACCGTCTCCTGCACATCCTCTCACACCAGACAAACACATGCACCAGCTGCCTGTTTGTTGTCTCTCCAGTGTTGAATCCATCTTCTTCCACCGGCTTGCCTCAAACAGGTGTCCCATCGCTCCTCTCACAGTACGAGTGCAGATCAAAGAGGGATGACAGGCATTGTAAATGAATTAAATTGCCTGTCAGCTCTGCTTAATTTACATTTGTGCCATGATCTGGCTGCACTGCCGTCACCCCTCTTTTTACAAAACCATGACATTACCTCTGTTAGAATCAACATTTTGTTTGTTTTGGTTATGCCCTTTTGAATACGTCGGCCTTAAAGGAAATGATTCTGCGTGTAATTTCTCTACATAGATTAAATACATTTATTTGATGTTTGCTTGAATAGGTCAAAGTCTGCTTTGTTTCTTCTTAGTGTAAAACTGAAACGCTCTATAGGTTACTGTTTCAAGAATGTACCAGTTAATTTGTTCATATCTGTCTTCTGTGTGTGTGTGTGATTTGTAATTGTTAATGTCAAAAATGAATAAAAATGTGTGTATGTTTGAGTTTTGTTAGTTATTGTGGCTTGTGTCAGTTCATAGCAGGAACACTTGGTGGCAGTCTGCACCGAAATATATTCTCATGTGACTGCATTGGGGAGTGAAATAATAATAAAATCTCAACATTTCCGATTGATGTGAAGTCTTATTTGGGTTTATTACGAGATGAACTCGTCTGCATGTATCACAACAGAGCATGAAGAATGTGTTCTGCACCGGGAGTGTATAAACTTTCCCAAAAGACCGAAAACGGCCCCAGAGGTGTGAGAATAAACTCAACTCAACAAGTAGTTTTAAGACTACGACACTTTTGTTTCCATTTTACTGAACCTAATGTTTGCTCCGTCACTGAGCTACAAAATCAGCAACTTTTCAGCAATATTTGCACATCAAAAATGTTCATATCATACCAATTAAGATTATTTTGTTAGTTTGTTAAAAGTACAAGTAAAATCTATTCTTTGTGTATCTTCTAATGTCTAGATTGTTCCAATGATCACAATACAGTTGAACTGATTTGTATTGAAATCATCATTTTTTGTTTAATGTTTTCTAGTTGTTACTTTCTTACTCAATAACCCTTAAAGTCTAAAAACATTTGCTTCTCTTCTAATATGCATGTAAATGCACATGTTCTTATTATGGATAACAAGGGCCGTTTGAAAATGAAGAAATATTTGATGTTAATAATTGCATTCACAAAGTTATATATAGCAGTGTACAATTAGGGTTGCTTAGGAAATTTCAGTCACTAAATGCATTTTATTAGAATTCAGAATATGATACAGAAACAACTTTTTATTCAGTGAAATCTGGTAGATTTTTGTTGAATGAGCATGACCAGTACAGGCTAACAGTCTGTGTGTGTAGATGTAGATAGGCCTATTAAAGAAGAACTTAAGTTTACTTTTACCTGCTGCCTTTTAAGTCCACATTATAACGATAATTATGAATATTTAGGGGCAAACGTGCATTAGGTGGCATTGCAGTATCACTGGGTTTGTGCTGAAAAGCTCTACTTCAAGGCTTAAATGTAAACCTTTATTTTCAGACTGCCATTTTTGACATTACTGAAAATGTATCCTGTAAAACAAGGTGAAGACTTTGTGTATTCTTCTCTTTGGCTCATTTCCAGCCGTTATTCAACCAATCTTAAATAACCATTTATTGTATCCTGTTGCGGAAAAGAGCCTTTAGCCAGTCAGCCGGTTCTGCCAGAGGGATTATAATTACAATTCAACTCAGACAACTCAACACTTATAGGTCTTTCAGTAACCAATTAAAAACAATGGAAGATTAATACATAGGTCTAAACATGTCGTCGTCTTCTTGCTGCTGCTGCTCTGCTTGTTTGCAACGCAGCTCCATATGTATGTGAGTCTACTGCTGTAGCCACTGTGGCTCCTTTTATAGCCTTTAAACTGCACTTGCTTTATTTTAGGAAGTTGTATTTATTCATTTGCACTGTCCCTTCACTCACATAAACCAAACTAAAAAAAACACACACCATTAAATGCACCAGTAACACTAAACTTAGGCTTTTTTTTTTTTCTTTTTTGAGAATGTAAAAAAAAAAAAAATCCTGCATTTGCCAATCAAAAATAATGCATGAGTTTGGGTTCAGAAAACAAATAACTAAAGTTTGCAGCAACTCTGCAGAGGTCAGCACGGAGCGATCCTCGGCTCTCTCCTGTGGGATAGTTCGAGTCCCGAGCTAAACCCGGACACACCAGCACTGTTGCTGCTGCACAAACTAAATATCCCCGCAGACATCAGCAGGAACAACGTTTTTTAAATATATATATATACAAAGTCTGCTAATGACGCAGTTTTTGTAAGAAAAGAAGATGAAATATTTTTAACTTCGTCATTATTGGTTCTTTTCTTTCACTCTTGCTCATGTAAAGTCTGTTTATTTCTCTTCGTGTGGGTTTTTATTTCAACATCACCACAAGTGTGTGAATAGTTAAAAAAAAAAATACTTTAAAATTGTGACGTGAATGAAGATATTTTTGCAGTTTTTTTAATATGGCTACAAAACACTTGATTATTTATTGTTTATCGTCGTAGTGTTGGTGATGGTGTGCAGTGTTACAGGATTCATGTGAAGTAAACATGCATGAAGAATGAGCGTCTGAATAATACACGTGTTGGGCTGTATTGCTAATAAATATTGTGATACTCTGAACTCTGCAGGTGGTTTAAAAAAGATACATATCAAGACTTCGTTTTACAATTATTCATCCTAAACCTTTATTTAAAATAATCTACACTTTGTCCCTTTAATGCAGCACATACATACGTAAAATATGTTGTGTTACGTTTATATATATATATATATATATACATATATATATACATATGTAAAAACGTGTTATCCCTGGTTACACTATTTTATTTTTATTTAATTAGTTTGTATATGTGGGAATCTATGATTTTCCATTTTAAAGTTATAAAATAAAATTCAGTATTTTGGGGACTGACATCGGGGTGTTGGTCGTTAAATGGAAGTTTTCACTGACTCTCCGTAAATATACATTTAAACAGTCTTATTATTATACTCACATGTAGCCTGTACACTTTAAAAACAAGTCCCAGTTTTTCATCGCACTTAGTAGCTATAAAGCATTACTTTTCTACTAATTACAATTCACATATTTATAAAAACGGCCCTAAATTTCGTTCACAGTAACTACACTTCTGCACAATGGTCGTGTTTTTTTTTTTTTAGCTATTCGGTTAAACGAAATCCTCGATTCTACAGTTGCACATTTCTTATATGTCTCCCTAATTGTAATGTGTAATATACTTTATATAGCAGATATGTTGCGCCTGTATTGCGCAACATTACTATCTTACTTTGAAGGGAAGGGAAGTTCGAGTAACAGCTTGTAAGCAAAAGTTGAGTAAAGTTTATGACTTCCTCAAAGTGAGAGCAACAAACACCAACAAAGAAAAAAAAACATAATTTGTTTATGAAGCTATCGTAAAGAGGCCACATTTATCACGAAGACGAGGCCAGTGCGTGTGTTAATGTGGATAATATCTCTAATAAATGGTGCGTAAAGCTGCGTGTCCATCACACTCGTGCGCATTTTACATTCCCTCCTCCTTCCGAGGTTTTATTCCAACAAAGCTCCACAAACGCACCTGAGTCCTGATTTATTTTCCTCTCCAGGATCTCAAAAAGAAGTTGAAGCTGCAGCTGTTATATGGCTTTCATACCGGATCAAAAGCATTTCCACCAATGTACTTATTTTAATAATCACAAATGCTTGTGTGTGACATATCATGAGTGACACATGAGGCAGCATTTGCAATATCACCGCCTCTTGTAAAGGCTTGGGAAATCAGAAATGTTTGCATTTATTGTGAACTCGTGTTTTTCCGAGTCCAAACTGAAAGCTGCAGCATGTTGTATAAATCATTTGAAATTAATCTTTCCATAAAATTACACTTCCATGGGCTCCTACAATGCGGCCAAATGTTTGCCATTCCTGCACAGATTTGTCTGGAGCTTGTGCGGGATGTGTGAACTCTGAGTGGCCCGGTGCCCTCCCTCTGACCTCTGGGATTACAGTAATCTCTGTTGATTGATCTGATTGATCAGATTCATCTCCACGAGGCCGCAATCCAGCCGCACATGGGGGGTGGGGTGGGGGGGTGGGTTGGGGGCGGTGAGGCAGTCGGTGCATGGTGCAAATAAAATAAAAAAATTCTCGCTTTGGCCTGCGGGCAGACTGTAGATGTGGGGTTTAACTCTGGCTATAGGGGCATCAGTTTCATGTATCTGCAATAGAGTAATTGGGATTTTGAGTGTAGCAGAAATATGATTCAAATAAAACGGGAATGAGTTTGGATTCGATCAACATCAGGGAGGGGGGGCATCTGAAGGGCAGAGGTTTTTGCCCCCTGATTGCAGCGGTTTCGAGCAGAAAGTGCATTGGGATCATCAAGGGGTAAAAATAAACTACACAATAATTAAATGATCCTACAGTACATATCCTCAAGGCAGAGGGTTCTGCCAAACCATTACAAAAGTAGGAGAAATTGGTTATTAATCTGTGACGAAGTAAATAAGAAGAAACATGACATATACATGGTCGTGGAAGAAGCAGTCAGTTCTTTCAATCAAGTAAAAAGAAACACGATGACGTTAAGATACTCACAAGTACAAGTACAGAAGTGTACCATCAGCACAATAAAGCATCATGCAGGGTTATTGATGCATTAACATGGAACCATCGTGTTAATGTTACAGATCAAGATGTTCAACATGAAGCTAATCTCAACTACTTTACTGTATATTTTTAAATCTTAAATCTGGAATATACTACTGGGTAATTCAATCTACAGCAGCTACAGCATCAGTTAACATGGTGCAATGTGAACATATAACTTCCTGTTTTAAACTGACTGTATTATTCATTCTCTTTATTTTTGTTTTATTTTTATATTCCTCAAGTTTTTTTCTTTAATAACTCAATTGTGTCCCGCGTATATATTTGAGCATATTAATGGAAGACTATACCAACCGACTTAATGGAAATAATAGAAGTATAAAGCTTGAACAGGTAAAGTAAATAGTGCCTAAATACAGTATACTCTATATATATATATATCATGAACTGTTTCTACTTATTTAAGCCTATTTACATTATGCATCAGGCTACCAAGAAATATTAAATTAGAAAAGGTGTCAGTCGGAGCAGCAAACATCCTGCGTTGCATATTTTGCAGGAAAAAAAACGTTCTTAATCACAGAATGACAACAAAAATGTTTCCTAATACACCTAAAGACTGAGATCAAAATATGAGCAGTCTTCAGAAAAGTTAAACGTGCTAAAAAAAATCTGCTTTTTTTTTTTTTTTTTTTTTTTGGAGGGTTTTTAGTTGTGCATCAGTGAAGGCGGAGAGGGTGAACACACTGGAGAGGAGGAAGTGTGTGTGTGTGTGTGTGTGTGTGTGTGTGTGTGTGTGTGTGTGTGTGTGTGTGTGTGTGTGTGTGTCGCAGCACAGCAGCAGCAATCAGTCCCCTCTTGTCTCGCTGCTGAGTGCAGCGTCTGATTGACAGTTTCTATTCATCCTCTGTGAGATTAGGCCAGCTGAAAGGAGTAACGACCCATGGCTGTGTGCAGTAATTACGGCCGCGGATAAGAAAAATAAGAAAAAACACACACGGCAAAACTATAATTATATAATCCCGCTCAAAATCCCTTTTCCCCCTTCTTCTTCCCCGCAGTGTTTTCAAAGACGTTTCACCTGTAAAGAGGAAATTCCACCCAGTGCTTTCATTCCTGAAGCTGAAATGATTTCACAATCACAACAAACTACAGGCTGCACCATCAACACCAGAAAATAGGCTGCGGTTTGAGGAAGATGGCTCTGCATATATACAGTGAATGACAATAAATAAGATGTTTTATCTGCAATGGAAAACAAATATAAACCTCACTTTAAATGCTCTTTTTTTTTTTTTTTTTTTTTTGTATCATGCTTAGAACAGATTGTGTGTTAACAGCGCGGTGCTGCAGGAGTGCAGGGTGCCAGCAACATTTCATAAAACAAGACGCAATTGTGTATGGAGAGGGGTGGACAAAGTAACAGGAACACCTGTTGAATCCAAACACTTTTGTTCGACTCTTTTCTTTCTCATTTGCAGGCTGTGATGTCATTGTGCTGGAGTATAATGTGCATGTGTGGCTGCTGCTGTATTCATCCTCACAATATGTAACAGGGTGTGACCAACGTGGCTTGTTCAGGGCCGAGCTCTTGTTTTTACACTAAGAATATACAGTTTAAGCTGATAATAGATATTTGAGCTTTTTCTGTCACCGCCAAAAAACTGACCAATTTTGACCAAACACTAACGACTTATTTTGTGTTTTCTCCACAATTGTGTTCTCTCTTTTTTCTGAAACAAAATTTAGAGACATAAAAACAGTCGAAATGCAAACCCATCATATTGGTTAAGTCACTACTAACTTTGGGGCACCAAAACTCTTCTTTTTTTTTTTTTTTTTTTTAAAGGCACCTAAACACTTACATGGGCTTTCTGCTTAGAAACCTTAATCACATCAGACATGACTCTCCAATATTCATTTTTAAATAACCAATATTGGCCTTGACATGTTGGCCTATACACGCAGCATATGGGCTATGCATGTCTAGTTGATTAACTTGTTTTTTAATATCATATGTTCAGATCGTGACCGGTGTGGCCCCATGAATGAGTGACAATTGTGATATTTTAAATCCAAGTTTACTGGGTCCGACGCGCTTGTGGCTGTATTACTACTTGTTTGTGTTTGCTCTCACTGTGTTCTCAGAGCTTCATAAGTGCGGCCGTGAAACACAAACACAGTAGGAGTCTGACAGGGCTGCGGGAAAAACCCGGACAGCGGTGCCTTTGGCTGTTTCCAGAGCGGAAAGCGCACAACCATCGTCTCATGTCTCCGCGCCTGATCCCGGTCTGCAGCGCCGCTCATCCTCTTGTCAAAACGTGCCTTGCCAGCGGGCCAATCAGCGACGAGCCTGCGTGGGCAGGAAATGACGTGTGAGGATCCTGCCTCTGAAAAGTGTATACCGTGTCACCACAAATATCCTCCACACACCAACATCTCTGCTCTGCCAGTGTAGGCAGGGTGTTATCAGCCGCCCCGCGCAGACGTGATGTTTCAGCTGTAAAGCAAATTATAAAAACTGACACGAGCGCTCCAGACTTTATTTGTGAGCAAATGTGACCATTTCCCATTTCCCCCGACAGTCCCCTCCTGGAGGGTTTCAACACTAGACATCTTTTCTTGTGGGCATCTCCAAAAGCAGAAGACCACCGACCCCCTTTATGTGGTCACCTCACCGCCAACAACATGCACTAACGGATCCGGAGAGGCAGTGGATGTGACCCGGGTGAAGTAACAGGCTGCTGCTCCCGACACACCAGGAGAAACTTTCTTCCCTGGCTTGTGCCCGGTGAACTGTGACCGCTGCTGTGTGGCTTTTTCTTGCGCGCCGCCTCTCACTTTATTTCTACGTGGGTGAGCAGTGTGTGCGTGTTTTTTTGTGGCACCTCCTCCATAGATCTGGTTGCCCCCTTGTACCTTACAGGCTGCGCCATGCATTTCATCTGCGCCTCCTGGCTACTATAGTTAGAGCAGGATCCCGAGATTTCTTCCCCCAGCTGACTCCCTCCTGCCTTGGTTTGGACTCCGGACCGCGCGTCATGCCGCGACACCTGAAGCGCACCCCGGCTCCGCTGAAGGGCCGCATGGTTCCTTTGTAACTGGATCTACTTTTTTTTGAGGGTGAGGAGGGCATGGTCTCTGGAGAACACTTGCAAAGAGGAGAAGAAAGTAGAAAGACGAGGGCGAGCAGCAGCGACAGAAGGAGGGAGAGATAATATTAGAGAGTGCAACTTACTTGTAGATGTTTGATCAGGCCACGACTATGGGCGATGGGAACCACCGCTGTGGACCCAACCCGCTGTGTCCGGACCGGATGGAGACAAAGTGCCGCGCCGAGATAGGGAGCCGGTCCCCGGTTCAGAGCTCCACCGACACCCCTGGGACATCAGCGTCCACCCCGACGTCCTCCAGCGAAGACGGACACGACAAACTTTTGGGAGTGGACCCTGACTACTGTCGGAGGATATTAGTAAGAGGTAAGTGGACGAACAATGTCATCTGTGTGTGTGAAAATATTTCTCAATCTGTGAGTTTCCAGGATTTTTTTTTTTTTTTTAACTTCGCTGTTATTCTATCCACAATTGTCCCAACATTATGTAGGCCTATCCTGGACACAGCCTTCACCCCAGGCACAGAAACTACAATAATAAAATAAAAATAAAACAAATGTCTTTAATTTGGGATCAAATCTTCAGCCTGGATGTGGAGTTGTTTGGTGCTTCTAATTTAATGCTACTATACAATGTCACCAACTGAAAGAAGATATTACTTTATGTAAACTTGGACTGATGCGGAACAATACAACACTCCTGGTGCAGGGGGAACTACACAAAAAGCTCCTGCTTTTATAACAATGGGCTAGTTTCACTTCCGTAATACCTAAATGATTGTAACACCACACCACACAGGTACACATTCATTTTAAAAGAAAATACGTATTGCAGTATATAATTAAATCACTTAAAAGTAAATTAAAAAAAATAAAAGTTTGTATCAGCTGTGACAACTTCTTTGTTGGTCTGAAAATATAAAAATGTATTGGACAGATTAACAGTCAAAAACAATGATTTATGTGAACCCTCGTTATATTTTCCTCCTCACACATGTAGTGGCTAATTTTCTTTAACACATCTCTGATTGAAGGTTGAAAATCCGACCTGTGAAAGAAAAGAAAAGGAAAACTGTTAGAGGATAATCAGGAGAAAATCACCCTTGTGGGATGTTTGTGTCGCTTTTACCAACAAAGGAGCTGATAGAAAAAACATCATTCAGCTCTCCATCGATAACCACTATAAAAGTGTGTGTGTGTGTGTGTGTATACGTGTGTGTGTGTGAGAGTGTATATGTGTGTGTGTATATGTGTGTGTTGGTTTACATGTCAGTATCTGAATGCCTTTGTGTGCCAACGTTATGTTAATGAACATCAGAATAATATTTAATTTAATATGAGTGCCCACGCCCTCCTGCACGAGGCCTCCAGCCTTTTTTAAAAAAAATCCAGGAAATTTAAGGTGAAATCACTGCAGTCAGAAAACACTCTTAAAATAGAGGGAACACAATGTTGTCATTTGTTTTATTTAAAACATAATAATGTAGAATTATAGGTATTTATTATTATGATAAATGATTTAATAATATCAATATTGTTTGGAGTCATATTTTAAATCTAAATAGCCTAAAACATTTGTGTTTTTAATTTATGGTCAAACCTTAAATTATGTCAAATTTAAACTGCCCAGTAAATGTGTGTTAAATGCTAGACCTGTAGGTTATTTAAGGTTATTTGCATTTAGGACATTTGTAATTATTATTTCTGCACGTAAACAGAAAGACCCAGTGAGGGAAAACAAATGTGAATGTAAACATATATTATTAGAATACGTGAGACACATTTTGAATGTGAGTCATTGTGAAGTTTCCTGCATGAAGGATATTTTGTATTAAATGCTTTCCAAGAACAAGAAGTCATATAGCACGAGTCCCTTCCATTCAGAATTCAGTAAAGGAAAACAATAAAAAAAAAAACATAAAATTGCAACTGGTATTTTTGTGTAAGATTTTAGCAGCGGTGTGTAGCTGTTTGCTCTGGGCACAATCAATATGTCGGTCTACCAGTCCTCGGTTCTAGGCCAATGTTGTGGACGATATTGTTGCTGGTTTTATTCTTTATTGAACGTTAACACGGTCGGTGTCCTGTGGCATACATAAGGACCTCGTTTCGCCAGAGAATAGTCACATTAATATAACAACGACTTTTTAAAAATGGTAAAGGACACAGAATGTGAGAGGACGAGAAACGCGAGGAAAAATGGCGAATTTTCTTTCTCTATAAATGGATGCAGATTTAAAAAAATAAATAAAATAAAACTGACTGCTTCTTCAGAGCGTCTATCAGTTCCGTATTATACTATTATTACTATATTACTATATATTATTATTAGACTATTGAGCGACTGTCATCTGTTAAATTACATTTCTGTACTGCTGATCTCATGGATGTGTTTCCACAGCCTGTGAACCATCAATACTGAGTTAAACATACAGTCGTTATTGTTTTTGGTTAATGGTGTCCATCAGAGGAGGAAGGACCCGGGTTTTGGTGAACATACTGTACAGTACACTGAGAGAATGACGCCCGCGCGCTGTCAGGATTTGTTTTTGAAGCGGAGTCTGGGTGCTCGGGTTTGCCGTAGAGGCCGGGGTCACCGAGAGGTCACCTGGTCTGGCCGCTGGTTTCCTCCTCTCTTTGCAATAGTTTCCATCACAGTTTCAGCTTTTATTTTTGCTCTGGAGCCAGTGAAGAAAAACCGGTACACGTATGTGTGAATATAAGGAGGGTTTATAGCATCTCTGGTGCAGAATCTCACTTGTCTTGTGAAACATTACGCAAATTCAGTATGCGTGCGTAAAGATGGAGGCATGTTTCATTGGGTAATTTAGGCCTACAGGCTAACCAAACATTGAAGAATAAATGTTATTGTGATTGAAATAACTGTGTATTACAGTATGGGCGTACTAACTGATTTATTTACTGCGTTTCATTAACTTTTTTTTATTTCTTCGCTTAAACAAAAAAAGCCCAGTTTTCCTTTTACGCACTGATTTTCCCTCTTCTACACCTGCTGTATTTCAGTGCCTCAGATATTTTTGTTGACTTTTGTATTACCACCATTCACCTTTACGACAATTTCAAATTCCCTTTATAGCTGAAAAATAAAATAAATAGAGCTAGCCTAAGTTTAACTTATAGCTATAAAAACACTATGGACCCTCGGTTCAATCAGTTTTTGTTTCATATTTAATTCAGTGCTCTTCATATTTTATTGGATTGCATATTTTATGACCTTAAAACCCTGGACAAAGAGGAGGTCTTGTCTGACCTGCGCTTCCATTCAATGTGATAAATACGAAAAAATATTCCCGGCTGCAGTGTAGCCAAAAGTAGAACATTTTACTGTTGGAACACGTATTTAAAACCCTCGAATTTGTCGATTACAGCAAAAATAAAGTCAAAATTGTGACGATAACCTGAGGGTGTCTGGATCCAGGGCGGAGTGGAATGACCCCGACCCACCCAGGATATATATTATTATTATTATTATTATTATTAATATTTGTATCTAATAAAATCTAACTTTCATGTGTTGTTTTCGTACTCAAGTTTTTTTTTCTTCTTTTTAAATAAGTTCTGAATTTGCAGACAATCTTTGGAAATAAATATGGAAGCAACCAATTCTTAAAATAAACTGAGAATAATAGCAGATGGCCAAACAACAAACGACCCAACTAAAAATAAAGTAAAAATATTAAAGGCACAATAACACTAATAAGCCGGACACGTCTAAACGCAGAAAGTAGGCCTACCCCAATGAATTATAGTTTATCCAATAAACCAACACATACAGTGTTGTTGTGGAGGATAAATACTGACGCACAGACCTATAACTTTGGAAACAGTTAAGAGTGAAGCTGTTGATTGGCTCTAAATTCTTTGGCATGCAGAAAAATAAAGCTATGCCACCCTTTTGTGCAACACCACTCATTGGAAAACGCCTAATGTCCAGGACAGATAATCAGTGCTCATAATCAGCACTACGATGTAGACAAATTGGGGAAGAACATAATTCTCCGTGTATGAATATTTTCATTACCCTCTATTTCCGAATTTATTTATTTTTTTTTTCTATTTTCTAATAAAGTATTAAAGCTGCAATGGCTTTGATTCAAGGATTTTAACTTGAGTTTTAGGTCGATGAAAACGCAAGATATTTTCCAATGTACGCAAAACTGACGTAGCACTGCATCGGCAATCACGTGGACCAACATCACGCAGGCACTGCACGCGGGATTTGGACATTGATTCATGATGAAGGTCTCAACAGCAAACATGAACCATTTACTGAATATTATGGACTGTGGTGCAGACGAACTGTACATGTTTGGCATCATTTCATTTAAGCACAGTTACATAAATGCGTTATCTTCCCCACACTTCTGTACATGTATATAATAATACAATAGGGTCATTAACACTCCCGTTTTCCCTTTTTAAGCCTTTAGCCATGTGCCATAGCTAGTTATTAATATTACATCAGTTTGGCTTCATGCAGGCCTGTAGATTCACTCCAGCCTCAGAAAAAGGTGTGTTTATTTGTTTAAGATAAAACTACTAATACTGTAAACCGGAAGTATCTGTTGGTTTGTGTTGCATTTGCTTCCATAAAGTTCCTGAGTCTCTATATTCGTTGTTTTTTTTTTTATTCTGCACAGACGCCAAAGGCACCATCCGGGAGATCGTGCTGCCGAAGGGCCTCGACCTAGACCGACCCAAGCGCACGCGGACCTCCTTCACGGCCGAGCAGCTGTACCGGCTCGAGCTCGAGTTCCAGCGGTGCCAGTACGTCGTGGGCCGCGAGCGCACCGAGCTCGCGAGGCAGCTCAATCTCTCCGAAACACAGGTAAGAGGAAGTCTCGAGGACGGAAAAGCTAATATTGGCAAAAAGCGGTGAAAACAACAGCACCAGACAAAAAAAAGGATGTTTTTTTTATAAACATCTTAAACGAATAATAAAAATAGTCCACTAAGCTAACTAGTAGCCTAGCCCCCGGTTGCTAGTTTTGGCATATATAACTTTATATTTTAATAATAAAGAACTGGTATCTTATTTATTTATTTGACCAAAGTCAATGCTGTAGGTAATTCCAATTTAAAGAAGATTAATTTTCCAAATATTTGGTCACAGGTGTGTTTGGGGCCTTTTAATTGGTCCGCAGCCAGTGAGAGGGGCGGAGGAGGAGAGCTGCCCCGCCCAAAACACGCCTGAGCTGGCTTGTTAAATGGACAAGTCCGGGGAAATGTTTACACTCCGACAAGCTTTTCTTTTTATTCAGATGTATATTCAGATTAAAAAAAAGTCACCAATAAACAACACACAGAGTCTTTAGCACGCACCAATAAATCCCATAAATGTGCATGAAGCCTAGGTAGCTTTACTACGGCTGAAGTGTTGCCTCAGATTTGCATAATTGGTCCTGTATTTATATAGGTCTGATAATTAAGTAGCCCAGGTACTTAAAAAAAAAAGAAGAGTAAAATGTTGTACACATTTACATAAAAAATGAATTAACAATTAAGTAGAATTGTGTAGAAGTGTGTGGCAGTAGTAATGGTTGCATCGAATTTCGTTTTTTTCCCCGAGCAGCACAAAAAAAAATACGCCAAATAAATAAAAGGCAGAATCCAGGAGAAAAGCCAAAAAAAAAGCAGACTAATTTTACTTATCAGCATTCAAATAATAAAAATAAAATAGAAATGAACGCCCCCATTGCTTCAAGCGCAGCACCACACATCAGTAAAACATATTTTTGGTGCAGCTCTGTGTGTTTTTTGCAGCGTAAAATGAATCTTAAAGTCCCGTTTCCCGCATTGCTGCCCGGTAGATCGGCCTGTCTGTGCATCCGGGTTCCTCTGAAAACTGCTGACATTTCATGGCACGCATCACAGACCCCGCGCGCTTCCTTCAAATCTTCCTGCAGCGCCACGAGCCCAACCCCTCCGTGTTTTCTATGTGCGTCATCACTTACACTGACTTACAGAGGTATAGTCTATATGTATAGGACACTGCACTGCAACAACACCGCTTTTTTAAAAAATGAAAGTAACTGTGACTACTCATGCAATAATAATAAACTGAAATGCAGGGTTTTTATGAGTTAAATGTGTTGTTTTCTATACAAATCACAAAAGAATATTACTGCAAAAACTATTAAAGCGCGTTGATTTCCACAAACGGGATCTTAACTTGAAGACCAGCATGGCCTAAACCAATAGAATATAGTGAACATATTGTGTTGGTATATTGGTGGTGTATCCTGTAATTTCAGATTCTGTTTTGAGACGCCATTTATTCGAAAAACATAAATCGCGCGAATTTTATCCAATTTAAGTAGGCTATCATTTTTTTTTACCCAACGTGGGCCTATGAGCCCCTGAACTGTTGGAGTGTTTCATTTCCTCCTGAAAACCTGTCTCCACTTGTTAACAACAGTGCACTTAGGGTGCCGTATAGCCTCCAAATACAGATGGAAGTTACAAAAACATGTCTGCGTGTGCATTGGATATGTGCGCACTGCCTCATCTAAATAACCCACATGTCAATAGGCATTCGTCTATAACACTTATCATACAAATGTGGTAGTTATTGAGTAGGACTACTGTTTACGGGAGATGGTTTCAAAACCTCGAGGGGAAAAAGAACCCACGAAATTAAAGTAGGTTAAATTGAGCCCACTTATTTTGATTTAAACAATATAGGCCTGTGCATTAGACGCCAGGACGCTAGTCTGTGGGCCGTGTAAGCATTTTAGACTTAAATCACCTCCTTGTGTATTTAAAAACACTTGTTGCAGGCATCATCACTGTGGAGTACACCGACATTAATATCTAAAACTCGAGAGGTGTGTGTGTGTGCGAGACGGTGTGTGTGTGCGCGTGCGTGCACCGTGCACATGTTTGGGAGCACAGAGCAGCCACTGTGTCCCTCATTAGTGCTGACACTAGGGGTGTTAATGGGAGGGCCTCCGCTTCCTGCTGCTGCTGAGGAGAAGCTGGGCAGCAGCGGATTGGCTGAATGAAAACTGCCTGACCTTCAAGTGAGAACAAAATGTAAATAATAAAAATCTCCCCAGTAATGGCGTGAAATATTGGACCCATCGCACTGAGTTTTTTTTTTTTTTTTAATGATATGTGCTATTGAAGCAGCTTTTAAGCGTGATCAAAAGGCTTTTAGTTGGCATTAGTGGGCTTTTCTGTCTTCTTATTATCTTCTCTCTATTTGTGGCGTTTGAATAGTTTTAAGAAAATGCCGCATTCAAGGTAAATCACGCCAACTCACAAAAGGAAGCTCTCAAAGTTTTAGGTCCTTATCAAGCGAGTTGTTTGTGCTGTGTTGGTGTTTTCGGGTGACTTACACAGTGTTTGTTGGCTCCATAAGAGCGTTTCAGCTTTGTTTCTTTATCTGTCTGTCTGTCTGTCTGTCTGTCGTTGGGTTTGGGCGTTTGCCAAATAGTTTCCTGCTTTTTTCCCGATGATAGATTTAGGAATTGCAATCTAAATATTGACTTGTAACGTGCTGCAATTATGAACATTTCATATCCGTAAACATTGAAAAAGCCTTTTCGTTTTGTCTGCCACTAATTGCCACTGAATAAACCTGTTGCATTCACAATAATAGAATGAAAAACTAACTACGTCCCCTTTCTTTTCAGTTTTCGTTGATTTTGCTGCCTCCGTTAATTACAACTCTTATACATTGTAGAACCTTACACCCTAATTGTAACCCAAACATTTGACATGTAAATATTATCACATGTTTTCAAATCAAACAAGTGAACTTTCCCTTTTGGTTTCATAAACATTAGCACCCCATGCATGATTAAAGCAATCTCGCACACCTTTTTTACAAACTTTTTTTTTTAATGAACGTGACATGGCTCTTTATCTGTGACTGAAACATAAATACTAATTACAGTAATATGGGAGGTTGGATTGTTAAGTGTTTTTTAACAATGTTTGGGGATTTGGTCATTGACCCATGCTGTAACTCCAATTAGTTTGGTCAGGTATTCAAACTGATCACGCAATGAGGCAGCAGACAACACACACACACATACACACACCTACGCACGCGCACGCACACACGACAAATGCAAAATGGGCTAAAATGTTCATCTAGACTTTAACAGAATTATAGAAAACAAGTGGATGTCTTGACGACTTGAGTGAAAATAAGATATATTAGAAATAATTAGACTAACGTGTCTCATTACTAAGACACAGAGAGCTTCATAAAACCCGAGTTATATTTTTAAATAGTGTCTCCAAATGTATTATTTCCGTCGATTTTGACGCAACTTTTGTGGTATTTTCTTCTTGGAAATGAGAAAAACAGTCACTTTTGGATACTGAAACCCTGCCCATTGTACAATTTATTCTACAAAAACGTTTCTCTTGATAAAGGCTCAGTCAGCAAACACCCACAGCGTTCAATAACCAGGACAAATAAGAGTAAATATGAGAAAACAAGTTAATACAAATTTATAAAAAACTAGGTGGAGTCTATACTTATCCGAGGCGGTGCTGCTGTTCTGGAAAATAAAACGATATACTGCTTATTGTTCGTTACTTCAAACAAACTAACACACAAAACATTAATATGGGGTGTAGGTAAGTAATTCTTTTAAATGTCGTTAGTCTGCATCTCTTTACTTTTCAGTGACATCCACCAAAACTTTTAAATACGTAAATTACGCCAATATTTCAAAGTAGTTCCACCTGCAGAAGAAGAAACAGCCACTTTTGGATGACTCATCCTCATTCTGATATTTGAGCCTTTAAATGCGGCCGAAACGCGTGTATAGACACATATATTTTATATATATATATATATATAGTATAAGTCTCTTAGTAGCTGCAGCATCGTGAGAGGAAACGTGCAACTCTTTGCGCGTTCAGAAATCACACTGCGGTAACGCGTTACTGAGTAATCTGTTACTTGCTCGGAGCTCTCCCTTCATCCCGGCAGGTGGCTCCCCGCTACAGGGTAACACAGCAGGAGGGGCTGGACACAGGGAGCCTGCACCTAAAACATACAAGCCCCTGCTTCATTTCAGTTCCCTTTATGCTCAGCTTAGGCGTGGATGTTCACAGTGTACACAGATGTTCAGGGAAGCTTCAGCTCTTATTGTGAAGGTATGTTTCCTGCATGTGGAGGAGGATCATTTATGTTACTCATATGACTAATTAATGTGAAAGAAAACTGTGTGGATCTACTGTGAATGAACACAGAGGAAGCTTCAACTGCTGCTTGTTTCTGTGTAAAAAGGCACTCAAAACAACCAAAATCTAATACTCTTTTTTTATCTGAAACTCCTTTTTTGGCTCTTTTTTTTTAAGTAATACAATGAACATTTTGGAGGCTATTTCTCCCGTTTTGTTCACATTTACCTGAATTCCACCAAAAACGTGTCAAACTACTTTCTTTTTTTCTGCACCAAAAAGACACAAACTTTCACACATTCTCGGACATGTCCTGCTTGCTCCGACAGGTTTGACAGTGTGACTTCAGGAGATTTTTTAGGCCATCATGCTGTGTGGCCACTTTAAGCTCTTCCACAGTCCCCCTGAGTTTGAGTGCAGCTGACGTATACGCTGCCATTGTATCAGTCTATTGTTGTTTGCAGCCCTTCCATGGAGAAGCTATGGGTTTAATGGTGTGAGCTGTGTTTGAATCCTGCAGCAAATGGGAGCGAGCTCGGTGATGGAGCCATGTTCAATCTTTAATGTAAAGATGAGTGAACACTAGATGTGAGCAAGTGCTTTCATTTGTTGTCCTTTTTTGTCAATGTTGCTTGAGGAAACAGTGAAACTTGATATTGATTTGACTAATTTCTGCTTTAAAGTGGCCAGGATGTAACAGCGGAGGAAGGGAGCGTTTAAGTACTCTTTTAAATGCCACCTAATCTTAAACTGTCAAATTTAAAGTTGTACAATATAAATAAAATTAATGATTTTCTGCTTTGAAAATCCCACTAAACACCACACATGGAGGGATGGGTGGAGGCAGGTTTATTTAAATGTTTTATATATACGATTATGATTTAGCTACCAACTGGTAAACAGTGGTCCAATTATTAAATGTACCACTTTGCATGAAGTAAAAATAATTCAGTAAGTGGACAAATGCTTTGTAATTTCTTGGGACATTAATTTTTTGCACAGGTGTGATTTCTAAGCATACAAACAGACACTGTTTATTTAAAATGAGCTAACAAGGTGATACGTTACCCTAATAAAAAGGATTAGTGACTTTAAACAAGCATAAATAATTACAATGATTGAGATATAATGCTAAATGTGTGTGTAACAGAGTCGAAGCATGCACACACGCAGACAAACACAAAGTGTATCAACCTGTATTTACAATGTGTAGCCACAACTTTAGCAGCGTGTGAGAGATTCAGTATTTGAGCAAACCGTTTTTTTCTGTGTGTGTTGGACTGATTCTGCGTGCGACTCATTTTCATGTTATCACCCTCAGAGCAGTTCGACAGAGTTGAGCCCCTGTGGAGGGATTTAAAACACGGAGCAGGCTCTTAAACCTTTCTCGTTTTTTCTCCCAGAAAACACCTGTCTCACTCAGATCATTGTGGATCTAATAATAAGATCAAGAACTAGTTATGCATGCTGTAAGAATACAGATATGTACATTTACTACGAATACATTTCCTCTATAGACTCTGGCAACAAGCAAAGATGAGAAACTTTATTTTTCTTTTAATGAAGGTATTCATCATATGAACGTTGTTATTGTGTCAGAATGTGTACAGCCGCCTCAGCAGGGAGCTTTACAGATTTACCTACCGAAAACACATTTTAGTTTGTGTACTTGATATGATTTAAGACCGCCGACAGACATGTGTGCAAGTCATGTGAGATCAGTGTCACACGTCCTCTCATGTTCTGCCTGCTGTCTTTTCTCTCAGACGGATCAAACAGCCCCCAGCACAGTTTAGTGACGGCTGTGAAAACTTTTAAATGATGCTTCTTGTTGCTGTCTTGTATTTTATTTTTTGTCTTGCAACAGAGGGAGGTTAGAGGTCAGGGTCTGGAGCTGGTGTTGACCTGCTAGGAATTTTATTTTTTAACATGTAAACGTTTTTTAAGTATCTTGCAAAGCGATCTATAAATACAACATGGTAGTATTCTTATGAGCACTTTGGAAGGGTGACCAACCCAGAGGCTCTATGAAAACCAGGTGACTCTTTTATGACCTCTTGTGAAACCTGGTAAATCTAAATACCCTGTTAAGAAGTTACACATGCTTGTGCAACGGGTTCCATATTTAATCCAGAAGCATCTCTGTGAATTAAGGATTGTATATTTGTTTAGGCATTGTGGTAAATGGACACAGGAGTACACTCGGGGCTTGAAAATGGAGAAGATTTCTGCTTTTTTCCTTTTTCAAAAGACAAAAAAAGGCTCAGTTTGGTACCACGTACTGTAGGAAATCTGTGTTTGAGATGACAAGTTGTGCTTATGTGTCTACGTACAGTGAATGTCCTCGTTGTGTGTATTGTTCTCCATGACGGCCCAGACAGACGGTGTCTGGCCACTTGTCTGGAGCGTCGAGGACCCGGCCATGACGTATAGCTGTGCAGATGTAGCGGAGAGGAGGCAGCACAGTACGGGGATTGTCCAAACACTCAGAATAGAGAAAGAGATAGGAAAGGACACAGACAGACAGAGAAACACTTGCTGATTTGTGCTTTCAGTTCAGATGTTGTAAAGAAACAAAGTCTTTACTCTGCGGTGACCTAAAGCGAGAGCATCGTCCTCGGAACAGGAACTTTCGACACATTGATGGTGAAGAAACCCGCGAGGCTCTGATTATCTAATCAACTGATTAGATAATCAGAAGGACATAATAGCAATTAATTCGTATTTGCAGTTGTCCTTAATCACTCTGTCAGCTTGAATTGACTTGTTTCATCAGCTCCTGGCAGAGTGAAGTGTGTGTGAGTGTGTGAAGCCAATGATGGTGTCATCTTCCCAACATATGGGGGACCATGTCATCCTTCAACTGATGTGAAAACAGGGGGAATCTGCAAAATTGGATGCAAGAGGGTTTCACTTTTCACGCACAGTAACACTAGACACACTCGCAACCTTAAGTTGCCATCGCGGTCAAAGGTCGTCCATGCAACCACTTTGAGTCATTCACGCGGCAAATGTGTAATGCAGTTAAACTGGCAGATTACCTGCGTAGTAGCTTTCACACACACCTGCCAGTGGAGAGTGAAATCCTTACCATGTGTTTACAAAACCGCCTATGCAGAAAAAGTAGTGGTAATTCTTTCTAAAAAAAGACATCTGTAGTATTAGTAGTATAGCTATTTTAGCTAAGTGTACTTAAAATAAACGCGCCATTCAATGCCGTGTTTGTGTTTGTGTTTAGGAAGTCTGACTTTTTTAATTTAGGCAATTTAAAAAATCTGCTGTCTATCTGTTAACACAAACAAATATATCAGAAAAATGTAAGAAATAAAATTATAATATAGCATTTTTACATTCTGTGTTAAAGCACCCCCCAGTGTTTGATTTAGTCTAGATATTTTTAAATTTTTTTAGTTTTAGGGTTATCTACATTTTTTATTTATTTTTTTTTTACACCATGTTTTTTAAACTCAACTAATCAGTAAAAGTAACTATAATTGTCATAAATTCAGTGGAGTAAAGTGTGCAAAATGTCCCTTCTGAAGTAGAACTATAAAATAACAAGAAAGAGAAATACTTTACTTGAGTAAATGTACTTGGTTACTTTCCGCCTAAATCATGATTTACAATTTTATTTCTCAAAGGTCTTTACCATGTGCAACATAAGACACCTGTATCCTTATAGAGTGGCCATAGAGAGAACAAATAAACAAATAAACAAATCCCCCTGAGTTATTTACTTTCAATTTTTTCTCGATTTAATGAAATCGTTCCCACGTTTTTGTTTATTTGTGCGCTAGAGATGAGCGTATGTACAGAGAGCCAGAACAACAGACCAGCTTTTATTCAGCATGAAGAGCTGTGCGCCTGCTTCAAGTATCGGTAAGTTGGGTTGATTATTAGCAAGGCAACATTACATACATCCACCGGTAACCATAAAGCTTTCCGGGGCCTTCCAATTGACCAATTATAAAGTCAATACCATCCTCAAAGTCAACATATTAGCAATGATATAATCCACAAGCTCTCACTTTCCACAAAAACTATAGATTTTTTTCTCTCTATGGCCACTCCCTGGCACAGTATTATACCCCCAAATAAACGTTAACTGGAAAAAAAGCTAGAAACGTAGAGTAGGACGGGTCCCTGTTCCGGGACAAATAGACATGCAATAGATGTAGTGTGTAAAGATGTAAAATATAAGGATAAAAAGAGTAAAAAATTAGGCTGCTAAATTGTGAAACCGTCCTCGGTTTTAAGACCTCTGTGTCCTGCTTCTGCCAGCTGTGACGACCAAATCAAATATGATTCCTAAAAGATAAAAGACCCAACGTTAGACTTTTTTTTTCTTTTTTTTTTTGATTTGAGTGACTGCGGGGTGACATGCACGAAAAGTCATGGACTGCATTCAAACCCCTGCTGATTCCTTTGGTGAAAGAGTGGCGCACATGACTAACATTACAGTACGAGGAGGGAGGAGGTAAAGGCTGTTATCTAAACCTGGAGGGGTTCACTCGGGCGTGGGGAGGGAGGACGGTGAATGGAGGGAGAGGGAGAGGTGGAGGGAGGAAAAAAAAGAGGTGGGCCTCATAACAGTCCCAAGTGCTTTTGTGCTAAGGAGGATTAGGCAGCCATATCTACCAGCGATTCTATAAGACGGGGTTAACCCCTGGCTGAACTTGGCTGGACATGTGCTGCGGTGATGGAGGACCACATCGATTTATCGGCCAAAGTTAGGTGACTGCTTCGAGGTTGCAGTGTGAGAAGATGCTGGTCCGGTTGAAGGTACAATATGATGTTGGGTGATGAGGAGAGGAAGAAGAGGAGGAGGATGGAGGTGAGGACGGGAGAGCAGCCATTGTATGGGTGCTGGGTGTGTTAGTGGAAAAAGACTTAAAGAGCTGAATCAGGATGTTCTCGTATGAAATGACTGTTGGGATCTATGGTTTTGTAATCCTAAAGCTGATGGATTTGAAGGAAACGGAAGGAAAAAGGAAAAATTTGGGTCAGTTTGTACAGCAGACGATTGTCTAAATGCTTCTTTAAAACAAACTCCACAAAGCCAGCGATTATAATTCAGGCGGAGATGTACTAAGAGCCACTTCCTTCAAAATCCAAGACAATACTGAGGTCATGTCCTCTGTAACCTTAGCTATGGCCCTGTATACATGGCTGCAGAACTTCCGTATTCTTCACAATAAAAGCATGTGACACAAATGATTATAGTAATAGTAATGAAGTGAATAAAAAAATAGAAATTATACTCAACAAAAGAGCATCAGTTAAAAAAAAAAAAAAAGTGAGAAGTATTATTATTATTTTTTTTTAAAGTCACCTGAATTGGAGGTAAACTATTCCAAACTTTAGTGGCACAGACAGGAAATGCACATTCTCCCTTCATATTAAGACACTGATTAGCTGACTTGAGTGACTTGAAGGGTTCCCATAGTTAAATAACCCAGAAAATGTTATAATTAAGTCCATTTTGGCCCAAATTTAGCTTAGATTTAGTGCATATGCTTATGGCCAAACAACTTAAAGTTTGCATCCTGATTTGTAATTTTACCTAAATAATTCTTTAAATAGTGTAATTAAATAAAAAAAATATAAATGTTTGTTTGTAAAATATCTTTTTTATTGTAGGTTTTCAACTAAATTGGATAAATGGCAGATTTATTTATGTTTTTTTCAGGTTTATATTCATGGTACAGTCGTATGATCTCTTACAAATAACACAGAATAATAAACAAATAAAGTTAACATATCTGTTTTTCTTGAATCATTGGTACCTGAAATGGCTCTAGTTCTAAAAGTAAATGTTTTTGTTGTATAAGGCAATCAGTCTAATTGAAAATAATTGGTGCTGGTATCATTAATATGATCTGTAAGAGTTTTGAAAAACACTGATGTGTCGATCCATCACACAACATTGAGTAAACCAGTGGCTCAGCCCATTACTTTTCATGTAGTTGAGTATCCACTGGTCTGTTGCATGCGGTCGAATGGCCGCTGGTGCACCTGGTACAATCTCCATGGAAAAGAGTTTTCATTGTGTGCTGCGGCTCATCACATGCCTGGGATCAGGGGGTCTGAACGGGGTCACAGCGGGAGCAGCGAGCTGCTGGAGGGGTCATGGAAAGTGTGAAAAACTGTCACCAAGTGTCCTTCTTAGAGACTTTACCGCCACAATCCTGCATTTCATTCTGCAGCATTATACAGGAGTGTTATACCACATTAGATGTTTTAGTTGATGCTCTCCATGGTCGTAGCTTAGATCAGTTCAGCTTTATTGCATCACAGTAAAGTAATTAAAAACAGTAATACATTTACCATGGACAGAATTATAAAAACCTCTAAACAAGCAAACATTGTCTTTATTCCAACTTTGACATGGCTCATGTCGGGACGGAGCTTAGCTGATTTATTTTATGGACACATATGGATGCACAGTTGATCTGTATACTGGGTCTTGATCTGGATTAACCTTTCTACCTCTAGCCCAGTTTGCCTGCCGCTCTCTTTGCAGCTGTCTAGATGCACAACGCAGGCCTCTGATTGGCTGACCTCTGCTCGACTGGCCCGTGTATTCATGCATGGTGGCCTGATCATCTCTCCCTGACTTTGAATGTACCCCACCCTCTATACATTTACCCTCATCCTCTCATTTCCATCCCCTACCTTGTGTCTCGCCGACGTCATCCGTTATCCTTCCAGCTGAATTCTTGTTTCCTTTATTTGACGTATTTCCAGTCAATCAGATCAGATGAAAAACAGTTTCATTTGACGGTACGAGCGGAAGTGTGAGATTTCTGCTTGCACAGTGAAGTCATTTAAAAAAAAAAAAAAAAATAAAATAATTTTTTTTTTTTTTTCTCAGCACACTAATAGGCATATTAAAACACACACAAGCCCACAATCATAATTCATACCGTTACCTGGAATCATCAGATTACAACACAACTTTATTTTCATCGACAGCAGAGTTACAAAGTGCTTAACATGCTCAAACCGAAAATTCAATACCATAGAATAAAACAAAAACAATTACTGGAAAGAAATCCCATAAAAAGACCAAAACCAACACTGATTTGATCCGACTGCAAAGCCAAAGCCTGATAAATCTTATTCCTCTGTGCCACAGAGCTCAATGTTTCAAAAATTATTAAAATCCATCAAAGTGTCACACCGTTGAGTCGATCTTAAATACACTGTTCTGCTGTTGTAAATAATCACTTGAGCACCAAATGTGTATTCATCCACAGATGGAAATAGTCCCAGATCCACTATTTCCTCCTGTTTGAGTGATGTTTGCTTAAAAAGTTACAGCGCCAAGCAGTTTTACAGAATAACTGAGCCTTACAAAAAAAAAAAAAACCCCAGAAGAAACCATATATTTGTGAGGCATTTGTAAAATGTCTTGAATCCTAATCAATCAATTAACTCTGGGCCACAGGCGGGGCAGGGAAGTCAGGTTGGTGTTTTCATGGGATTGGTTGACCGTGAAGAAAATACAGAATAACCCCAGACTGATCCTGAAATGAAAAGCGGTTTCTTTGAAATAAATGTATTTTCTAAATTTACATCAAATGAATCGGCATTTTACATAAACACTGTGAAAAGTGACGATGCCAATCAATGCCATGGATGTTAATCAGTAATGTGAATATGTTTTTGTCACGTCCTTTCGTCCACCGGTCTTGGGTTTGCCACCCTCACCTCACCCGGGCTCTCCCCATGGCACGGGCTCGCCCCCGTAGGCCAGAGTGCAGCAGGGCGGGGTGAAGAGGGCGAGGCCGGGACAAATGCAGGTCATGCCAGATCCAGATCTCCCTTGGTAATCTCTGCCCCGGCTCTGAACCCTAGATCCCATTAAAAAGGATTTACATCCAATAGTGTAGATGTACCACAGGCAGCTTTGCTTTCTTCTCTTATCATCATTTTCCCCCTCTAATAAATTCTCAGTTTAAACACCAGCAAGATTTTTAAAAAAAAAAAAATTTTTTTTTTTAATTTCCCCACCAAAGATAGTAGGACCGTGATGTGGACGGAAGACTGAGCCACGCCCACAGCGTGGGGATAAAGGAGAGGGATTGGTTGGGAGTTTCATCTGTAGTGAAAGCTTTTAAAGGGATGTGGGTGTTTGGCAGGCGCCGGCGCATGAGTGCACTGCAGGGAGAGGTTTTAGGGAGGCAGTGAGAGAGCTAACAAGGAAGAAATATACTAGAAGCAGCTTCACTGAGATCATTTCTGCTGATAATCCCAACCTCCCTCCCTCCATCTCCCCTCTTATCTCCATCTCCACTATCCCTCCCTCTGTGCCTCTTTTGGGTCTTTACAGTAAGACTTGCTGGCGTCAGTATTTCTCTCTGAGCTAGTGGATCCTCTCGATCCCATTATTTGTGTCGTAGTCAGTAACTCTGATCTCACTTGCCCTAGCTGCCTGTTGAGCTTTTTGAGCGCAGTGATACAATAGTTATTAACAGCCGGCCTGATTACCTCCATGTAATCAACAGCTATGTTATAACTTGTTATAATTTATACCTCTATTTATAAGGAAATAGAAACGCCACTGGGGAGCGTCCAGAGCCAATGCAGAAATTCAGCCAGCCTTCACCCAAGTGACTTCCACCATTTTTCCAAAGACAGCACGGCTTTACAGGCAGACATCTGAACGCTGGTCCTCAGAGGAAAAAGACACTGGACGAAAGACATTCGCATTTATTTTTTTTGTGCAATTCAAGTTAAATTTGAACACTTTCAGCCACAACGTGCACACACAGGGCAAAGCTTCCAAAGGGTTCCCTCACTAAAAGTCAATGTTTTGCTGTAGCGGTCTAAGCCTAGAACTAACTTTAGAGCTGCGATGGAACCATAAGAACTCATTTACAGTGTGTTTGAGGATCCTTTTTGAACTTAAATTACAGACACTACCTGAAGTCTGCAACATCTCTGGAAGTGAAACTTTAAAATCTTAATCTTAAAATACAATATCGACCCAAAATAGTAGTTTTACACTGTGTGTGTGTGTCTGTCTGTGTTTCATACAGGCTTTACACATTTGTTTATCGTCTGTCTGTTGTGCAATCAACAAAAGATTATGAAACTTTTTATTAAATTAAAGCCACCGGTGCTTCACAGGCTTACGCATTTCTGCCGTCACAGGAGTTTCCCTTTAAGTCGTCTGTTTCCAATCCCTGTGTATCAGGGATTAGATTACTGGATTTCTCCGAAAAATCACAAAGAGGCTAATGGAAAGTCTGTCCTGTGCGAAAATACCTTTCAGTGTAGTGTTGGGTTGACTTATGTAGTGGGAAGGTGAGGATGACTGGAAAATAGAGGAGAGATAAATTAAGATTGTAATAAAGATAAAGATTGGAATATTTAATAATGCAAACTCTGGTTTTAACAGAAAGGAAAAAAATAAATCAAACTTTCTAGTTTTCAGATGTGATTTGAACTAACCAATCAGAAGCTCAGAAGACAATTCTTCATAAAAATGTCTATTTTGATACAAAAAGGCCCAAAATTCACTGATTCCCGCTACTAAATGTTGTACGATTTGCTGCTTTGCTTTATATCTTTCTAAACTGAGCATGTTTTAGTTGTGTAGTGTTGGTGGAACAATACAAGGACATTACCTCGAGCTTCACGAAATTGTGATGGACATTGTTTTACAATTTTCTAAAAATAAAAACAATGAAAATCGTTGGTGTCAGAACTATTGTAAGTAAGTAAATATTTAAATCTCAACTCCATGGACCAATATATCATACATCCCCTTTTAAATCTAATACAGAATAATCTAAAAAAAAAAAAAGAAAGATTAGTGAACACAAAAGGTTTTTACAGAAGTTTTCTCTTAGCTTCCTTGTTTCTAATCTCAACTGGGGACTGATTTTAATGCCTTTTTTTTAATTTATTTAAGACTGTACCAATATTTAATTTACATTCTCCCCGTATGACAACACTGTTAGAATACTAAAGCGTCACCCACCACCCTGCATGTCACACTGACGCACAGTGAAACTTGGTTCAGGATCGTCTACATGTTTCATGTTGGAGATTCCTCTCAGCGGTGGCTCTCCGTGCAGCGATCTGCCGTGACCCCCGCGTGCCCTCCAATCAACATCCCACCAAGCCCCGACTTTTCCACACGCCATACATTACAGCAACGTTGCACTCCATAAATTAAACACGGCGAACAAGGACAGGCAGAGTTCACCGAGCTTTCCTCAATCTGATGCGGGTGGCGTGATGGCTCTTGTGGTGAAACTCTAAAGTTACCTCCCGTGAGAGAAGACGACGGTGCAGATTATGACTTTCTTTTTTTTTTGTTATTTAAATTTTACACTTTCACTTTCATTTCCCTCTGGAGCCAGACGAGCTTGATTTGTGTTTACATCTGCATACTTATGTTCTCCATTTCCTGCGGCTGGATTTAGACTTTTGCACACATACTTTCTATTTTTAGTCTCTATCGTGACTGAAAATATTCCCACTCTGCTTTTATAGCTTTGATATCACCGCTCGCCCCCGTACGTACATTAGAGCCTTGAAGTGAGGGAGGAAGTAAACTGCATGGGAGCAACCATGACCAAATGTGCAGAGAAAAATAACCGAGTTGATCCAATGGCTGGTGCCAGGGGATTACAGCATCTGTGCTTGTTCTGCACGGCTTTATGCGTGTATGACTTGTTTAATGCGAAGGTGTTCGTGCTCGCACCGCTAGCATGCTACAGCGTAGATCCGCATCCAGCAGGCAGAGGTCACAAAGAAGGAGTTCAGGAGTTATGGATCCCTTTTAGCAGTAGAAGCTTTATGCTACAATTCTATACACAAAATAACTCTGAAATGTACAGTTTTGAGCCGCCGTTGTATAGTTGTCCATCCCTTTTTCTCTATAGTTTCTTTTATTTATTTTATTGACTTCACTGCTGACAAAGTCTGCATTTGGGACAAAAATGATGTGAATCTTCTCCTGGTTGTTGCAGGTCAAGGTGTGGTTCCAAAACCGCCGGACCAAACAGAAGAAGGACACCACCAAGGATTCAGACAAACGCTCCTCCTCTTCAAACGAGTCGTTGGCCACCTGCAACATCCTGCGCCTCCTGGAGCAGGGCCGCCTCCTATCGGGCCCCGTCCTGCCACCTAACTCCCTCCTGGGGCCTCCGCCACATCCATCAAACGGCTCCCTGCTGAGCAGCCCGGGCGGAGCCTCCTCCACCTCTCCGGGGATCAGCGGCACTCCTCCCAACTCCCTAGCAGGGGGGACTTTCGGGCTGTCGCTGCCCTCGCTGGGCGGCACCCCGCCCTCACCGCGGCTGGGCGTTCCACCGCATCACTCCCTCTGCTTCTCCATGCCGCTGCTGGGGGGCGCTCATCATGAACTGACATCCGCCTACGGATGCGGTTCTTCAGCTTTTGAGCCGTACATGCGGCTGGACAGGAAGGAGGCAGATCTGGGAGGGAAGAAGACAGTTTCCTAAGTAATGTGTCCCTCTTTTAGGACCGCGGGGGACAAGGACTCCTCAGTCCTTCTCCCCGCCGCCTGTTTGACACTTGACATTCAGCAGACGGGGGGGGAAAGAAAGCAACCTGGATCATGAGAAATGTGAAAAAGGAAAAGACCAGGTTCCTTGTGGCACCATTTTGTGCCACAGCACTGTTGGGCACACTGACACAAAATAGTGAAAAGGACGTGATGTGAGGGGAAACTCTCCCACATAAAAAAAAAAAAAAAAAAAAACTTGTGAATTTTTTGCAAAAATGCCGTGTGTGTATGTTGCGTGAACCCTGACAGACAGATGTTTTTATCGCCACTCTCTTCGCAGTGGTTTCAGTGACTCTTCACTTTTTGTCCAGTGAGTTTGTATGTATGTATGTGTGTGTGTGTGTGTGTGTGAGTGTGTGCGTGTGTGTGGTTTTCTCTCTATACAGGCCTTCATTAAATGTTCAGGAAAAAAAAAAATAGTTGACATGGATAGTTCAGACTGAATCAGTGTCTGAAGGAGAAGAGTGGTATTTCAAAGAGCAGTTTGTACACATTTCAGTACATAATTCCGTACAAGTGGCCATGTTTGATTTTAGTTAATGTGCTATCACAATATGGAAGAAACACTGAAAAAAAAGAAAAAAAAAGAATCGTAGCATTTTAATATCAGTCTGTTTGGTGTCCAGCAGTAGTTTTTGTAAATTCTTTATTTGGTTGTTTGTGTATGAAATAATATGTGGTAGGATCTGGACAAATGGTGCAAAACTCACATATCTAGATCCGATAGATTAATATAAAAGAACATGAGAAGAATAGCTGTGTGAGAAAGCTGGTTAGACTCTGCCAAAGCATTTATGGATCAAGCTTTGGAGGCGTCACACTTGTGTCCTCCAATCACTGAAGCAAGTCGAGGTCAAACAGAAACGACCTTTGAACCCAGATTCATTTTTCAATCTTTTGATTCACTGAAATGTCTAAGAGACGGTTAAATAACACTCAACGAAAGAGTTCAGAATTTTTTTCAAACTAAATTTGTGCAGGCTGGAAATGAAAGTCTCTCATCAAGGAGTCAGTCTCAGTCAACATTTGCTCTTTCACTGAGGTTGGGACTAGAGCTGCAACGATTGGTCGATTTTAATAAAAAAAATAAAAAAAAAATAAAAAAAAGTCCATCGACGGAAAATTAATTTGCAACAATTTTGATAATCTGTTTTAATTTTTCAAGAAAAAAAAACAAACATTTTCTAGTTCCAACTACAAAAAATGTCACAATTTGCTATTATTTTTTCTCATATACCGTATATGACATATATAATCATGCCCGTCTCAAAAAAAAAAAAAGAGGGCAATTGTTTCACAGTTTTTACATTTTTTAAAAATTTTTTACAGACTGTAGGATTAATCAAATAAAAATAAATGGCAGATTAATTGATAGTAATCATTCGATGTAATGTCACAATGACGCCTGTAGAATCTGTTGCTGTTCTACCCCAACACTCATTTTTCTTCGTTTTTAAGTTGCCCATTTTATGATTTTTTTGTTCCAACATCATTATTATCAGAAGTACTGTTTCATCAGGTCATATCCATAATCACAAGAAATCTGTTATGTATTTTTACACAGGAGACTTTCCCTGTGTGCACATGCTTAGGGTGCAGCATCACATGTGAAAAGTTGTCTTTTTAATATTTTATTTTTCTTTGAATTGGTATTTGTGTTTGCGCCATGTTTCCCCTTTTTTTGATGTTTTAGGAAGAATTTTGACTCGCCCTCCTGTTAGACTTCAGCCCGTCTTAAACGAAATGATGTCCTCTGCTTCCCTCCCGTTTAAAGCACTTTATGTTTGTAGGTTTTTACACATCCTCATGTATGAGCCCCCGTTTACTCCTTATTGAGAACAGACTGAAAAACCTCCCAGCTTTAGTAAGACTCAGGGTTTGGAGTTAGTTTATTCATAGAAAGATATTTTTCAGAATTAAAGCTAGAGAGCCCTTCGGTTATTTCCAAATAAACTATCTTTTCTTTCAGCTACATTTTTGATGATCCTTTTGAACTTAACTTGACTTGAGGATTTCAAAACAGCCCACTTTGAGACACACGTTTATATGTGGTTGAGAAAACATACGTTCAATTCAGACGGGACAGGCTGAAGGAGGAAAGGGAAAAAGAATCAGCTGTATTTTCCCCCCAAATGATGCCATGTTTCCTTGTCCAAAGAAAATCAAAACTCACCTTCGAGAACCTGCAATTCCCAACACTTTGCCCTCAATTTGTGTGTGTCAGAGGAGTTCTCGCCCCTATTCATAACTTCTGTCTCTCGTCTGCTTGCTGCTTCTCATTTTCACCTCTTATCTCCCCATGAATCTATTCATTTCCTCTCATTGTGAGGTTTAATGTGTTTTCCCTTTCCCTTTCTCTCACGCTCGCCCGAAGGTGACTCGACTCCTATTTAAAAAAAAAAAAAAAAAAAAAGAAAAAACCCGGGTGAGTGAAGGCCAGGCTACGTCTGAAGCAGCCGAGCATGTTTCCAGCTGCAGATAAATGCATGAAAAGGTTCTGACCTCAGTCTATGAAAACCCCCCCGTCTGGCGGCTCACCGGGGCCTTTTTGCACCCGTGTAGTGCCGGCTGGTAGCAGGTGATTTGTCGTTGTTGTGTTCAGGCTCCAGCTGTACCGCGAAAACCCCTGTTATCCACTCACGGCTCTTTGCAGCGGTGCACTTGTGCTGTATTATTTTCTATAAGCACTATCCATAATTCACACGCTGTGGCATCAAATATTAAGCAGAGAGATGGAGCTGAGAGGTCAGGAGGCTTGATTCTCATGTAAGGCCGGTGTACCCTTTCACAAACCCTCCTTTTTCCCCCTTTACTGACAAGAGGGTCGTTTTGCTCCATAGTTAAGTTGCTTTCCTGCTGAGATGCAAGGAAAACGGTCTCGGTTTCCATTTTTTTTTTTTTTTGTTTTTGCTGGAATATTTATTTTTTTGTTGCATGATTTAGTGCCGCACAAGATAGTAGATAGATGAGCTCTACAAATGCTGTAAAAACTCTTAATTGATCCCATGTTCAGCTATTTGTCAGCCAATGTGACAGGAGAGGAATTTAGAAAACAGGGTCTGTGCTTACAAAATAAATCTCACACTCATTTCCTCGACATCCAGAATCAGCACTGACTCCATATTCTGTCACTGTACGGTGGTGTTTTGTAATGTAAATCTGCAGTTACTGTATTGTACGCTCAGTCATGACGAGGCTCCCGAAGAGCAGCTACTAGGTGAAGCTTGAGGCAGACTGTCAAAGACGTGAGATGCCACTTCTCTTCAAGCTTTGTGAAGCCTTGCATCAGTTAAACAAAGCCTTTTTGTCTTTTATTTGTCCTCACTTCTTCCTCAGCTTCCCTTTTTCAGGCCGTTTCTTTTCATTCCAGCTGAGTGAAAGAGTTGCTTTTGTTGTGAGCAATCTGTGACATCTTGCACTTGTTTAGGTTACCGCCATCTCAGAAGCGTTCCGGGCCTTCTCGTGGCTCTCACGACTGCATCATGAAAGTCCTTTGAGATTGTGTGGAAATGTTCCTTTTATTTAAAAAAAAAAAAAAAAAAAATGAACTCTGCTTGGTTTATTTTTTATTTTTGTTTTTATGCACAGCCAAGGTCCTGCATAGGCCATAACTTCTTTTCTTTAAGCAGTAAAAGTGACACCAGCTACTACTTATGATGAACAAACTCTATGTACATAGATATAAATTTATATATGAATATATATAAATGGGTCTTTGCACACGTTATCTCCATGTCCGCTCCATGTGATTTTAACAGGAAAAACAAAATGCGACGGAAGATTCAGAAAAAAAAAGACTTTATATATGCTTTACAATTCTTTGTCTCATTAACATTTTGCACTTATTTAAAGAGGCTTACTTCTGTTTCTGGGCTGACAGAGCTGTTTTCACGCTCGGCCAAGATATTGTACAATATGTATATGTATTTTTATTCATATGCATATAAATATATGTCTATGTAATTTGCCTCCTGTGTTCTGTTTTCTTCACTCACCTGCTTCAAAGCCACGAAAACTGAAATCTGAGATGCGTTTGGGCAGTTTTTTAAGACTTAATTAAGAAAAAAAAAAGGTTATTTCACCATTTGCTGTTGACAAAGATGTGTGTGATGTGACTTTTAGACGACTATTCAGTGAAAATATGAGTTTCTGTTTGTAATATGTCAACAAAATCTACAAATGTGACCGACTTGTGCATGTCTGAGCTCTTTCTTTTCACACGCAGGATTGGGGGAGTGCCTCTGCTCACTCGCACATTTATTAAAAACCTTGTCTTCTTTGTCCTTCTCATCAGCGTGGCAAAAAAGCCAAGGCAGCGGACATTTCACCTTTTTCCGGTCTCTGCGGAGGCCTTTCAATACTTTGCACTTTTAATTCTCTTCTGGTTTGAATGGTGGAACAATTCGACGTGCCCTTCAGACAGTAGTTAGATGAAAATATCAGAATATACTTTGCAACATGTGGAATCACGCAGGGAAATCATTGGAAGAATAGTTTGTTTTTACACAGGACTGCTTGTGAAATTACAAGTTTACAAGTCTTAGTTTTTGCGTCTCCAGCACATCTGTGGCACCGAAAGATTTGATTCTGTAGTTTGACATTTTTGCACCTAAAGTCCTTTTAATTTAATGTGTGACTGTTACAGTTTTAACTAAAGATATACAGAAGAAAAGCATATAGAGGATGCAAACATGACTATCATTTAAACAACAAAAATACCATCCATAGTCCTGATGTCGATCACCAATCTTGAGCTGCTTGGACTTTACTTGAGTATTTCACACTTTCATGCATATATTTGAAAACTTGACTACAGATTAATAATACTAAATATAATCAATAAATAAATGATGACGTATTATTATCGGTTAAGATGAAACTTTATTGGTCCTTGGGTGGAATTTCCTTGGGCTCCATCTTTCCCAGCTGCAACATTAAAATGATTTACACATCGATGCATCAATAATGATAATTCAATAGGCTAATACAACATATGCTATTCTTAAATTCTGCGTGCTTTTACTTTTTGGTACTTTAAGTACATTTTGATGCTAATACTTTTGTACTTTTACTTCTAACAAAGTATTTCTACACTGTGGCATTGCTTATTAAGTAAAATATCTGCGTTCTTCGTCGACCTCTTTAAAATACTGAACCCTTTGAGTCTCCGCAGCTAAAGGCCAGCGTGACGCAGCCCCTGCATGCAGTGTGTCACCTGGACTGACGCAGGAGGGATGTTGTCTGTGTGACACTCAAAAACTCTTCAGCTCACTGATTTAAACCTTAAATGTGTCAACTACTTTGATGATTTCCTACTGAAACTCTACCAACGACGTGTCAAATGAAGATTAAACGGCAGAAAGAACGACTAAACTGTAAAGGTAACACGTTACTCACAGCATATCCTCCAGACTGCAGCGAGGGGCATTTCTCCAAGCTGGGACAATTGATCTGCAGGGTGCCAATTATAGTGATTGGCACCTTTATTTGAGCGAGGAAAAGGCGAGAGGACCAGCAGAAAGGAGACCAGATGGGTGGCCTGTTGTAGAGGAGGGGAGGAGGAACTGCCCTGCAGCAGAGGAAGGAACTGTGGCGGTAAACAGTGTCCAGTGCACAACACCACGCCACTAATCTGGTCTTTATTGGTGGTTTTCACTTGTAATCTCTCATCGGCATCGGTGATAACCAATAAAATCAAGATTCTGCTTTTTGCTCTGTGTGTGCAGCAGAACAGGGGGAGAAATTGAAAAAGATAACTCTGTTGTCATGGTAAAAAGAAAACAATGTCAATAGTAATATATCATTTTTATGTATTTTAAGCAGAATGTGTTATGTTATTGTTTCCTAAAATCTTTCTAGCAAGTATTTGATATGTACCTTTAGCTCTATGAGAAGGTTTTTTGGAAAGGGAAATGTAATTTGGTAAATATGTAAGTAAAATATATTTTCTTGGTACTTTTCCAAATAATTATTTCCAATAACTATCTAGTTTTTCCGTCGGTTCAGAGCATGTCAGCTGAAAATGCAACAATGTGAAATTGGTCTTCAGGCAAACGTACAATAACATAATAAAAAAACTCAATAAACTTAATAATCAATGAAAAATAATAATATAGTTCTTTTCAGGAAATTCGTTTAGAAAATCAACTAAACTGTTTAAACTTTAATAACCAACTCTGAACCTATTCTCTATCCCCCTGTTATTCGTATCAAATCACATTTCATATTTCCTTATTTGTTTCAGGTTTTTTTTTAAATATAATAAATAGAATAAAACATACTAGACAAATTCAGTTCATGCTATAAAGTGTTTGCACAAGCCGTCATGCTAAACAATTGTCACTTTTCAGTAATAACTCAGTATCACTTAGCTCAAATATCAACTATAATCCGACCAGTGTATAATTCAAATTCATGTTTGCGTGTATCTTACATGTATGGGACATTAATTGCATCGGTTTGGTCGTGAGAAGCAGAAAAGTTTGTTTGTATGTCGATAACACCACGATTTCTATCAATGCTGCAAGCGTTGGCCACCAGAAACCTGCAACAAATGATGTTGAGAAAACATTGTATGAAAAAACACTGTATGATTTTTGTATGAGGGATGAGGGTAATTGGTCGGCGCAAATCATATTCGATTGGATACATCAAATATACGACTTAGAGTTCAAGATGTCATCAAAAATATGTTAAAGTTTTGGGGATTTTGCCGTAAAAACACTCAACAATGCTTTTCAGATGTGTATTTAGCATATAATAACACTATGATTGTAATTACTGACAATTAATGTACATTAAACACTTACAAATGTCCTTATTGCATAAAACTACATTATAGTGTGTTCTATCAAAAGGTTTATTTTCAGGTTATAAATGTTTAACAGAGGGACTTATTGTTCTTAGTGTTTCCAGGATAAGAGAAAAAGTAAAATAAGAATTTAGCACTTTTTATTTCATTATGTCTTTAATGTAACCACAGCTCATGACATTTGACTGCATTATATGTTTACGACATTTTACAGAAATGAAGAAAAAAGACATCTCTGTGCTTCACATTCTGTGTAATTTACCAAAAAAAAAAAAAAAACAATACAATAGTAATTTATCCCTTTATGGAGCAAAGAATCGAAGGAATAAAGAAATGAAAAGATGCTTGAAGTCTGTCATGTGTACCTGCTGCTTCCCACTAGTCTCATTTAAAAGTGAGCACCAGATCACTTTCACATCAGCACTCAGACGCTGTTTGTTGTGCATCGACAAATGAACTCTCAGCTCCATGTTGGCTGTGTTTTTTCTTTTAACAACCACCGTATGTGTTTGTGTGTGATTCTGGAGGGTCCACAGACCTTTAGGAATGCATCACTTTCCTGCCACCCCCACCGTTCCTCCCCCTGCCCTCCCTTCTCCCCCTCCTCCTCCTATAAAGCAGCTCAGCGGCCCATCAGGGGGGCCCCTCCACTAATTAGGGTCACTAATTGGGGGTTGTCCGGGGCCGAGACCCCTCCACACCTGCACGGTCATGTGACATTCAAAGAGGTGCGTAGGGTCATGGGTCGCGTAGTCGGGGGGGAGAGGAGAGCGAGGGTTTGGATTAGTTTGACTGAGCAGACGAAGAGAGGGGTTAAAGGAGGGAAATGAAAGAGGAAAATGATGGACTACTAGCTGGATTTGTCGGCTATTGAGCAACCTCAGTGAGCATGAATGTTACACTTTAGATTTTGTGAATGCTTTTGCACGTACGTAATGACAACCGCAAAAGTTCTCCGGGAAGCAAATGACAAAACAAACCAAAAAGCTGCATCGTCGAAAAGAAAGTGTGTCGTGCTCTAACGGTTCAGGAAAGCGTAGAAAAAGAAGGAGTAGATATTCAAAGAAATGTAGAGGAAGTGTGAGACGAAAGAAACGTTAAGAAATTCAGCCGGGGAAATGCTGCCCGGTCAGAGGTTAATTGCCAGGTGACCTTAAGGGCCGGACAGCTCAGCGGAGGCCCCAAGCCCGCCTGCCTCTCTCAGCTCTCGTGGACTAAGTGATGTCTGCTTGTTTTGACACGATTCACACAAGAGTCGGGCTTAAGCTCGCCGAAAAGATTCACAGCTGCATTCCTGTGAGAACCAAACCGACACGAAAATCTTCCAGAGAGAGAGAGAGAGAGAGAGAGAGAGGGGGAAACGACTGACTGGAAGGATTTATTATTATTATTTATTTATTTTTCTGGATGAAGGATGTGAGACGATGAAAGAGGGGAAGAAGGAGTCATAACGTGTTTGGGAAGGCAGGGAAATGTGTGCATTGACATGTGCTATATATTATTCATGTTAAATATTAAAAGGTAAATTGTGTATGGGTTTTATAGCCGCCCCCCCCCTTTTTTTCCCATGACAAAAACAAAAAATACAATCAATGTAGTTAACACCAGAATTTACTTCCCCCACCACCCCACCCCATTCCTCAACCTCTGGATCCTGAACTTAAAAAAGTTTTTAAAAAAAGATTTAAATAAACAGACATAACGGAGAGAACATAAAGTTAATAATTGAAGTTAATAATAATTAAAACCAGGGAAAGAAATGTGCATCTCACGGAGTCCAATATAAGCATCAAAGCCCCTTTTTAATGGCCGACATTTTGACATGTCACAGTAGAGAAAGCACAGGTTTAATTACAAAACGAATGATGGCTGAATGACATTTAGCTGCTTTAGTTTCAGGGTCCCGGTTTAGTGCATGCTGACTCACTGTCACGGTTTACTGGGACACTGAGTAACACCTGTGCTTTTTCTACTATAACAAGTCAATATGTCCACAGTGAAAAAAGCCTGTTGAGACACTTAGAGTAACGTAACAACCCTGTCTCCTAGAAGTGATATGTAGTATGTCTAACTATAGCTGTATTTACAATAGAGTTGAGCTTAAAACTTTGTTCTTGACCCCAGAAACGGCACCACAACTCACGGTCTCGTGAGGATCCCGTAGGATCGAGAGCTATAGGACAGCTATCAAATGCACCTTAGGGGCGAGGTTTAAACAATCCCGTATTTTATAGCACAATTATATGCTTTCATATCGCCAAGTATTTCTTTTTTTAAACTGATGCTTTGTTGCATTTTCGGAGGAAGGAAAACATTTTTAAAGCATATTTTTAGTCCCATCTGCAGACACTGGAGTCAAGGCCTAACACGGGTCAAATATGTGGACAAACATTTAAACCAAAGAATTGTCGGTGACCCATCATTGTTGTATTTTGTGGCATTGTGACCCACACACTCTGACATATGTGTCACAATGACAGCACGTCACTGAACTATTCCCGCTTTCAATTTTTCAACCTTTCACAGAGCTGAATGCCTCTACATACAAAGAAGCGCTGCTGAAGAGTCGAGACAACATATTGTATTTGAACCTTCTGCACAATAAACCTGAGCAATGGTGTGACAAGGGGAGAGGTCTCCTATTTTCACTCATGACTATGGTTTTGCGACCTTAATCTCCTTTGGAATTTACACTTTTCTGTTGTATTCAAGGACGTTTTCCCCTTTTCTCTTATTTTGTCTTTGCACCCAAACGCAACATGTTTGCATCACCTCTTCACCTCTGAATTTATGAAAGTTTAGCGTGCATTCAGATGATATGAAACAAGCGACGACTGCATCAAGAACATTCCAGCGTTGTTTTGTGTTGTGCTGTGAATGACTGGACAGAGCTGAAGATTGACTTTGGCCTTGGCTGTAAAGCTGCTTTTGTGGGGGCGGCCATTCCTGCGCTCGTCTTCCTCGGTTAGGTCAGTCGGTTTTCAGAAAGTGATCAAACCTCAAGGACATAAGATGGCACCTTCGTTTGTCTCTTGGAGCACAATGCGCCCAATCTCTAAAGCAATGATCTTTCAACATTAACCACCGCAAATAGTCTTGAAACCTTGGACTCTCATTAAGTTAGAGGAAAATTTATGTATTCTGCTTTTAAATCCAACATAATGTCTTTCACTTTCTTCCTGTCCCTTCACTTCAAGAGTGGGCTAATGCAGAGCACTAATGCACAGCAGAGTGCTTCCGCCACTAATGAATGCAAGGTGCAGAAATCTTCCTTTATTCTATCATCATCGCATACTTCAAGACTCACTGAACTGGCAAGGCAAGCCGACAATAGCTAATTACATATGCAGCAACACTGAGAAGTAAGATGTTATTTAGAATGGCACAAGTAAAGTCCTTTTAGGAAATAACAGGTGAGGTGATGATGAGCAGAGTGCAGTCCGTGGTGAAAAATACAGCGTTTAGTCTGAAAGAAAGAGGAGAGCGAAGAAACTACTTAAGATTTTGTATAAGACAATCTTAATAGAGAGTGTCTATGTCCTTGTATGTTTAAATGTCAGTCACTTGTCGCTACACTGGAGTCTTAAGTATCTCATTGAAAGCTTTAAGAGCACTCGTCTCATATGAATGAAGTTTCCTGAGGATATATGTGTCCCTTCACTGTCTCTTTAGGCAGATATTGATCGTGCCTTTGCTTAATTTCTAAAGCAGTTTTGAGTGATTTTTTTCATGATGGTCAGCAATTTCATCTGCTCGCTTTATTGAACTGTGTTATGTGTGCTTTTAGCTATACTTTATGTGACTATGGCATGTGATTTTGTGCTTCAGCCTACATTTCTTAATCCTTTCTTCCAGGCAAATAATTCTAAGAACTGTAGCCTAATTGACCGCTCGCTAAGCCCCAAGTGCTGTTGTTTCCTCAAACGTACAATAACAGCGGCATACTGATCAAAATTCATTATATTTAGATAGAAGATACCAAAGGCAGGTTTTTCATTTTTAACTGATGACCGTTAATAACGCTAACTCAATGATTTGGCTGAAAGCCCCTAAAAAAAAGCCCCTTTTTAGTGCTTTCAGCCATCTCGTTTCAAAGCTACAAACATGTTAAATTAGTGTCTTGAATATGAATTTGATCATTGCAAACATGACACAGCTAGTATGGTAATAGACGCTAAAGCTAACAGGTCCCAGGCCAAAAGTCAGCAGTCTCACTAGCTAGCATGCTAGTGCTAGCTAACTTACATTGTTCTTGTATTGCAGTGTAGCGCTACAGTCAGTAGGCTATTGCATCTTTTATTTAATTGTTTGATTAAAAACTATTATTTTTAAATATATTTTTTAGGTATATTTTAAGTTAGGCCTCCGAGAGAAAAAGCTTTGAGAATGATGACAGCTGCTAAAGTTAGCTTAGCATCTGATATAGTAGCATCCAGGAGCAAACAGGCCTGTTTGTAATGTCACCTCTAACTACATAAAATATAATGTAGTTAGCCAATGATACGCTCTTTGGCTTTAGTAGTAACACCTAGCATGCTAACATTTGCAGCATATGTTAATATATTCCTCACACTTTTGCTCTTTTCTTTGTGTTTTTATTTTAATTTTTTACCCACAATGGGTGCTAAGCTAAGATTAGAATAGGCAATGCAATTATTTTAATTGGGAAAATTACAGGTTACCCGATGGTCATCGCTCAGTATTTCAACATACAAGTAAACTTGTTGATCTAAAGTCAAATGGTCTTTAAAGATACATTATGTAAGATTTAAATTAAGGGTTGTTTTTTGTTATATTTAAAGTGATTATTTGATGGTTAATGCTGCATCATCTGCCTTCTGATCTTATCTATTGTAGGCCTACATTTAATTAAGTCCAAAATAAGTTTTACTTTCATTTTGTGAGACCAGCTGGTGTCACATATTAAAATGTTTCATTTTTAAATCTTGGTTTCACACTTGGATCATCCCATCAACCTTGGCGTGACCCTCTACACCCCTGGGGTCACTGCAGGTTGCCCTCATTAGTAACAGGGGGTCTCCACCTCGACCCAGTCCATCACCCTATTTGTGTCCTCCCAATAGAGCCAAAAACGACCACACATGAACCGAGGTTCCTACCCGGACCGCAACCTATAACCTCAGGGACTTCACTTAGCACTTTGCCTCCATTCGGACTGCAGCAATCCGTTTAGTCAATGAAAAGGGAAAGACACACATGCACACAAGAGATAATTTCCTCGTCCTGCCCTCGCCTCAGAGCCAGGGCGCCCACACACTCACACACTCATACATCCTCATGCAAAGCATTTCCGTGCCGGGCCGAAAACAGAGGGACCTAGTGAGAGAGCCGGAGCAGGGGCTCACAACAGGATTATTGGGGAAGAGGAAGGAAGGAGGAGGAGGGGTCTGAGGGAGAGGAGGGGGCACCTCTCTGCTTTTCAACGGACGTGTGAACAAAAGCCTGGTCAAACTGTCGGGCCCGAAGCCTTGGGTGTTTACTGCTCTTGTATCTATAACCAACAAATCAAGGATCCCCCTCACCACCACCTCCGCAGCTGAACTCCCCCTGCTGCCCCTTTTCCCTTGAGCTGCCTGGCTTTATTTGGAACAGCAAATTAAGGAACCATCCATCTGGGTGTGATCACCAATTACGGAGGGAAGCTGTCAGCATGCATTAAGGCCTGCGCGGAAGGCGGGCGTGTTAGGGCGGCTTTTATGAAGAGGGAGGTGAGGGAGGGAGTTAAGGAACGAGAAAGTGATTGGATATGATTAAAAAATCAACAGGAAATTAACACATTTTCTTCTCTTTTTCTTAGGTCGAAAACATCATTCAGGCCTTTTTTTTTTTAACAACCTTGATGTGTTTGTCCCAGGAAAACAAAGTCCTCTCATTATTTGCCGATTTGCCGCTTCAAACAAATTTGCATTGTTTCAGAAGCGAGGATGAGTGAGTGCACTTTTTCAACGCAACATAAAGCGACCATGTAAGCGATATAAATATGGTAAAAACTCAATGCATACTTATGGCCGGCCCCCTTTTGTCACTGCTCACTGGCATAGGCCGTGATTCCCTGTAACACTTCCCCTCCGGCCAGCTTTCTCACAACACAATAGAGCCGTCATTAACTTTTTGCTCCATCGGAATGCTGAAAGACCCCGTCGACCAAATGCCCCCCTCCCCTCCCCTCGTTCCACCATGTATCCCGCTTTTCTCTCCGCTCGCTGGTTTTTCAGGGCCCTAATTTGCGAAGGCCAGGTGTGCTTTCGGGCCCACAGTAAGGAGGGGGGGGAAGGGGTGAGTATGGGGGAAGAAGGGGTGGGCGCCACACAAAGGCGTTCCACAAACCAGAGGGCATCGGTGCACACTTTTTTCTGATGTTTTCTCACAAGTTTTTTAGTTGTTTGAATGTGTCTCTGTTTGTTTGAATTGAACAACTAAACCACTGGTTACCAACCTGTGGGTTGGGACCCTTACAAGGGGTCCTAAGATGAACTTGAGAGGTCACCAGATGATTAATAGGAGATGAAAGCAGAAAAGCAACATATTTCTGGTTCACAAATCTGCTTTTTTTTAACTTCTTGAATGAATGGATTTGGAATTTCATCTCTTTATGCAGCTAAAAATCATTGAAATAAAACAAGGTAAAAAAAACATTTTTAATGATGCGAGACTACAAGTGGCTTTGAATTAAGGGGGTCACCATCCAAAAATGTTGAGAAACACTGAACTAAACTGAGTGACTTGAACCGATTTTTTTGTCTTTTCAGGGGCAACAAAAACAAAACATATTAGCATCTTTTAATTTGATGTGCTGAAATAGTTTGACAATTTACACATCCAGCAGAAACAGACACCATTAGCATTTATATTAAGTAGAGTTTCTTGTCATTAGGCAAATGTAAGTCTCTCTGTTTTGATCTCTAAATATCTGGCTAGTTAGCAGCTTAAAGCTCCAATACGTTTACCAGCTAGTTGCTAACGTTGACTGTCTACCATTTGGTGCATGGCAGCTAGCACGAGGTAGCTTTTTAAAGCTTTCCTGATAAAAATAGTTGCCTGCTGTTGATGCTAAGACAGCAGTGAAACTTCAGCACAGTTGCACAGGTCCAGAATACCAAAACAATAAGCTGAAAGGTTCTTAAACGCTCCATAAAGCTGAGAACAACTGCAAAGTTAAGTGATAAATCTGTGTTTTTGTCGCTTTTAGCATCACCCTACACGTTACGTGTTGATTCTTTGTTATTATAAAAATATTCATTATAGCTGCTTTCATGTTGTTTGAATACTTCTTTAGATGCAGATTTTGCATCGCATTCATGCACGTCCCTCTGTGTTGCTGCTGAATTGGATGTGTGGGAGTTTATGTGCAGAAAAAC